>CM029602.1:9303315-9584011 GCA_017311375.1 Mytilus coruscus | reverse complement strand
ACATTGAAATTAAATATTTCAGAAAATTCTAATACTGATTAGCATGATTGTCAACCCAAAAATTTTATTTACTTATGAAAATAATTTTATGGTTTTCCATTACAAAGCATGGCATTTGTCTTTATAAATGTGAGTGTAAGACTGCATTTGAGAGTAGCTAAATATTTCCTGTCATTTGCTATCCCACAATGCATCATTGTGTAAACAATTGATAAGTTGATCCCATTGTTAATCAAAAGTTGATCAACAGTTTAAATCAACAAGGTTTGATTATATCTAGATTTTTAATTTTAATTATTATTTATTTTTTAAATGTTTTAAAGTTATTTTCAATGTGGCAAGCTAGATATTTCCTGTCATATGCTATCCCATAATGCATCATTCATATATATTCTGTAAACAGTAACATATCATTGTAATCTGCCTGACTCTACTATCAAGCACTGACCCAGGATCACATGCTATTAATTTATTAGCTATTTTCACAGTTTATCTACCGTATACTTATAGGTTACTGGTTGAGGCTCCCACAGGGTAAAACGACCTGCGTTCTCCGGGCTTTTAGAGCGACTTCGAACTGAGGGCCTTCTAAAACGACCTGCGACCTGTAAAATTTGGAAAAACGACCTTGACTTCACCCACGCTTAAAACGACCTTGCCATTTTGGGCGCGATGTTATCCTTTGTGGTCCTTTGTCGCCATTTCGGTTATCTGACAGATCGGCAAAATGGCGCGGTTACTGGTTCTCTGTCTCAGAAGAGAGGACGAAAGATACCAGAGGGACAGTCAAACTCATAGATTGAAAATAAACTGATAACGCCATGGCTAAAAATAAAAGACAAACAGACAAATAATAGTACAGAAGACACAACATAGAAAACTAAAGACTAAGCAACACGAACCCCACCAAAAACTGGGGTGATCTCATGTGCTCGGAAGGTAAGCAGATCCTGCTCCACATGTGGCACCCATCGTGTTGCTTATATTATTACAAATCCGTAAATAGTCTAATTCGGTAGGTCACATTCGTGAAAAGGGAAGGGTATTGTAGTTACGACATGAGGAACATATCCCATATCATCTGTGAAACGGTTATTCCATAACGGTCAACCAACTCGTGATGGCGTCCGTAAAATTTACGAAGGATGATTTCAACTTCACCACTTGGAACTCTTGGTTTAATAGCTTCCTTGTGAGCAGCAATCCTCTATCAAGGAAATCATGATAGGAAATACAAGCCGGGAATATCGTATCAATTGGGAGATATATACTCCGTATGCAGGCGCTGCTGGAATGTTGCTACATAGAAATGGATTTTCACAATTGGGAAGCTGAAATCATCTCTTTTGTCGTAAAGTTTTGTTTTCAACCGACCCTCATTGTCAATTTCTAGATGTAAGTCAAGATATGAGGCAGACTTATCTGTATCTGTAGTATCCTTTATCTCTAGTTCGATGGGATAGATTCGTTCAACATAGTCACCAAATTTTGTATTATTTAGTGAGAGAACATCATCTATATAGAGGAACGTAAGTTAAAGGATATTGCTAACTTCTTATCTTTCTTCCTAAGAAGTTCCTGTATGAAGTCATCCTGATAATAATAAAGAAACAAGTCTGCAAGAAGAGGGGCACAATTGGTTCCCATTGGAATTCGACAGTCTGTTGAAAACACGTCCCCAAACGTAACAAATACGTTGTCAATCAAGAAATCAAGCATCTTGATAATGTCAGTCTCAGAGAATTTTTGTTTGAATCAGAGTGATTCTTTACAAAGTAGGATTTATCCTCCCAAGACAAGATACTTGTATCTCGTTCGCCATTCTTTTAATGAAACAAAGTAATACCAATTCTTTCAATTTGTCTCTTAGTTTGGAATGGGGAATACTTGTGTAAAGTGTAGAAAAGTCAAATGTTTTAATACTATTGCAAGATGAGAGAGTCTTAGATTGTATGTACTCTAAAAGATCTTTGGAATTTTTAGTATTCCTGTATGAACAAAAGACTGTATGAACTAGATCGGGAAGAACGATTGGCTAGCGTCATGACCGATTAGGATGGTAATTCTGATTAAATAAAATGCCCAAATCACGTGTCTGTTATTAAACATAAACTGCTGACATAAACTGCTGACTGTTGGTCCGCACCAACCATGGTCAGCCATACTGTTTTTCCGGCCATCTGTCACACTTTTGTCTACTTTATTATACTCCACTACACGCAGTAGAAGTATTACATGGTTGGGTATCCGTCCGTGCTTCCATCTGTCTGACCGCCCATGGTGGTATCCAGATGAAAACTTGAGAACGGATCAAAGATTTATTTTATTTGTTCCTAATTGTTTAGCACTATAAAGTACAAGTTAAGTTTGATTTTCATCTTAAATCAACATGCCGTTTTCAAATAATCAATTTTAACTATTTGTGACCATTTGTGACCCTTTTGTATCTATAGTTGGTTAGAAGTCTTCGGTTTTTTTTCTAGAGCCTGATAAGCTATCAAATTGTCAAGTTATGATCATTTTGGACCATTTTGTTTCTTAAAAAGATTTAAGTTGGTTTGGGTTATTGCTTCAAATACACTATGGACACTATGGGCGATGGTCATCACTAGCCCATAGGACACTAGCTACTAGCGTCTCTGTGTGTGCTCCAAAGAGACAAATGTATCCAAATGAGGTTGATGATCAGTTTCATGTTTATGTCCCGACATTGTTGCGGTAAATATAGTTTTCGGTCTGTTCGTCCATCCGTCCGTTCGTTCGTCAGTTACACTTTGGTTTACCTTTGCGTTTAAGATGATTTCCTAAAAGTTTCAAGTCGAATCTTCATGAAATTTTGTACCGTACTCTTTATTTATCATGATATGGACTAACAACTTTGTAAAATGGGGAGTTCCATCGAAAATGGAAATAAGCGCCGAGCAGGACACCCTGTCGTCTTCAAGACATTTCCTTGTTGCCATCAGTCTATAGATCGTGTTCAAAGTATTTCAGTAGGTAAATCCAGCTCTACATCCCGGTGATTTTATAAGAGTTCTGGGGACTTGCTCAATTTGGATATTGTGTTGGATTAGTGAAATACTGAATGTTTGGTTGAAACTACTGTTCTTAAAAATCGAAAAGTTCAAGTCCTGTTTTGGTCTCAATATGGAAAAGAACGGATACGGGTTAATGGCACGAAGACATCACATATTGATCTTTAAATGCCACACAAAAAAAATCTAGAGCTGACGACACGAACTTCAATAGAGCAGTAACTTCCCACTTACAGACAGCCATCTCTGGATGGCCTCCAACAAAACAAGAACAACTGAACCCAAGGGCACATCAAAATGTCCAAATATCTAATTTAAAACTAAAGGTTTAATCAGGAACATATATGTCCCTGGTTTAATAACACAAGAATCAACACAACAATGACTTAAATGGATCCTTTAAATATAAAACGACTTCCGACCTCTATGTTGGAAAAGACGACCTGCGACCTGCACATTTCCTTAAAACGACCTCGCGACCTTGCGACGAATTTAAAAGCGACCTTGCGACCTGAGGGGTACCCTGTGGGAGCCCCTGGTTAGCAGTAAGCCAGGATCCCACACTTTATTTGTTACCAATCTCCACAGACCGAGTTCCTATAGGTTATTGTTGTATATGTTTTGGAAAATGACGCTATCAGCGGCATGTTTCTGATACCATTGACCAGCAGAACTAACGGAAGTTGATTATGCCTCCGCCTACCGCACTCGGTTTCATATTTACTATTTTACATACTAACTGGAATCTGCTTGTAGTCGAACGGGAACCAGTTTACATACTTTATTTTATTTACCAAAAAAAATTTCGGAACGTCTCTAGTTTTTAGATCGTAAGTCACGATAAACTCAAACTGAAAGTAAACAGTTGTTTGTACGACGCAGTTTTATTTACTCACCATAAACAAGCTGAAACGTTCAGTATGGCATATATTTTAGGTTAAAGACGGTCCCATTCATTTGAAAAGCATTTTGAAAGTAGACGATGGAATTATTTCAGCTTTGGGGAACGAGTAAATTATCACAAAGTTCATTTCTTGACGACCTCATAATTTCATCATGTCGATGGTACAAATCGATTTTTACTGTTTACTTTCGCTTCTCATGTTTTGTAAACGGTCTTTTATTTTTAAACCCGAACCAGGCATATGCATTCTGTAATTGCGCAAATCTTCGTTCTTTGGTCAATTGGCTTATGGATAGTTGTATCAATTTCAACTCTTACATTAGTTTTTTAAATATATTTCCATTACACATGCAATGACAGTACCTTTCCAATTACTATTTATGTGTTGTGTCTAAATTAAAGTTGTAACACTTTATAGTGACTGGAAAGGGTAGAAAATTCATCAGATGAGAAAAGGCTGAAGATACATGGAAACGACACCAAATCATTAGATATTGCATCTTATAAACTTGAAGAAACTGAGATTTGAATAGTTCCACTTCAAGGTAAAATGTTTATCTCTTGTGAAATGAAATAAAAAATATTGTAACACTGTAGTTAATCAATAAAATACTATTACATGTATTTCTGTATTGGCCTTATTGTTGGTCCTCGGCTAGCAGTATTGGCCTTCGGCTTCGCCTCAGACCAATACACCAAGACATGGACCAATAACAAGGACAATACAGAAGTACTTACGCAATAATATTATAGAATGACAGTATGGTTCAATAGCGGAATCAGCCCTCAACTACTTTTGACATAAATATTAACTTCTGGCTTCAACTCCTTGTTCGTCTTGTCTGGAGATCTTGTTGTAGTTCCAGTTAGGCAAGCATTTTAGAGACGTATCCCGTCCATCCTCTCTTGACTTGTAATTTCTGGTGATAGATTTTGCCGCTTGACGTATCCTTTCAAGCTTGTTTTTTTTGTTACCATGTAGGGGTCCCATACTATGGCTCCATATTAAATTGTAAGATCCATTCCTAAAGGTCTAGATCATTGTTCTAATCTGACACAAATTTCAATAACTGGAACTACCCAAGTTGAATATGGTGACCTAATGTACGAACATGGTGACCTACATGTACTAGAACAGCATTATCACTATTGAAATTGTGTTTAATACCATGATTGTTCAATGTCATTAACTTAAATGGAGACAGACATTTGACCTGAAAGGTGGTGTGGGAGTGCAAAGTCAAAAACTAACTGACTATGATATATGGTTAAAGAATGAATATCAATTACATGGGTCAACATGGTCAAGGGCAGTGTTGTTATGAAATAACAATATGGCAGAGAAGTGGTTTCAAGTTTCATATAAAGCGACCTGACTGACATGAAATAAAAATCAAAGGAGTATCCCCATTTGTCTAATCTTCAAGGTGAAATAAAACTAGTAAAACAATATTATACTATTGTCTAAATCTACAGAAATATAATTTGCTTCAAGTAACAGAAATAACTAGGTCACTAGTAACTTATTTAATGAGTATGTGGGTATAAGAGCTTGATAACAACAGGCTCTTCATAATCATTGGTTTGAAAAGGATACTAGTAGTCTATATTCTTGATTTAGAAAATGTAATTGCAAGACAAAAATCACATTACTTAGAATACTTTAGATCATTCAGGTAGTCTTTATTTATATGTACAAAAGAACAGCCAGGGTAGTCTTGACCTATTTATTTATAGAAAAAACAGCCAGTAGTCATTGGATACTGTAGATGATTCAGGTAGTCTTGACCTATACATTTGTACTAAAAAACAGCCAGTTGTCATCTTCACATAACACACACATATATACGAATATCAATTATATGCTAACGAGACATGTTGGAATGTTAAACTAATTACGGTATGTGAAAATCAAGACTAGCATAAAAATATCACAATATTAGAGACCGTAGCGTCATTTTTCCTCAGAGCTTTCAGCTCTTTGATTCTTTAAAGACTTTTGTTTGATTAATGTAGCGTTTTATTTTATTTTGGAAACAAATGATAAAATGATGCCATAACTACTGGTATTGATTTAAATTATGTTCATTTAAAACACAGAATCATTGTTGGTCTTGCCTCCTGATCCTAGTCCTAAGGTCAAAACATTACATGACTTGTCTCTAGATGTTAACCTTTTTCTTCCTACACCAGGTACAGGACTTTTCAAACTAGTTTTCTTCTGGCACTGTCTGATACTTGTTTAGGTGAAGATTAGGGTCAGGGTTTATGTGATTTTGAATTCCTCTATACCTGCTATGAATTCACCTTCAATGGGTGCTGTTCTTTGTATGTCTCTCTCCTTTGTGTTGCTAGAAATGTTCTCATGTTCATTGGAATGATCAGTATGTCCATCTGTCTCAACATTTCTTCTTTAGGTATCTGTATCTTTGACAGTGAACAAACTATATCTATGTGAACTTTAATTGCCAAAGAACACAGTCAATTTTATTACTAAATAAAATGGTAAACTTTTCTTACCAAAAAACACACAAAAATGCAAAGCCCAGAATCATTCTTTTTCCTTGTCCTAAGAATTTTGTTTCTGAAATTCAGAATAACAGTTCCATTATTGACTCCCTTTTCAATAAATAATGTATTTTAAATCAAAAGTAACGAAATTTTAAGATATATCTGTACGCTTGTTTTCAAGACATAAACATTTGAAAAGTATAATTCTGGACAGCAAAAGATTTTTCTAGAATTTTCCATAGAGAAGAAATTGCATGATGTCTCTAGATTTTTCATATGGGAAGAAATAACTGTCTAGATTTTTCATTTAGGAAAATGATTTATGTCTCTAGATTTTCACATGGGAAGAAATTGGTGTCTCCAGAATTTTCACAGTGGAAGAAAAATTCTAAAAGTATGAAATGTATTAGAAATAACAAAATTTTAAAACACTTTATCATATCTATATTTATAATGTAAATTATGGAGAAATATATTACGGTTATTGTGTGAAATGTTTTATGCAAAGATTAGGAAAATTGAGAGGCGTTACAAAATGAAAAGAAAAAGTTTGAGAAGTGAATTTTCTTGGGTTGGTTTATTGTTTAAATTTTTCATGTAGGGTCTTTTAAACCTGTCTTTACGGTATGGGTTATACATTGTTGAAGGTCATGCTGTGACTCATAGTTGTATACATCCACTTCATTTGGACTCTTGTGGATAGTTGTCTCATTGGCAATCATACCACATCACCTTATTTTTATATCTTGCTCAAAAATGAAAACAACACGTTATAAATTCCATGCATCCCAAGTGCTTTGCTCAACTAGTTTGAAATCATAGCAGTAAGTTGTGGATCAATCTTCATATCCATTTTATGAACCTGTTTTTATACGACCGCAAAATTTTGCGGTCGTATATTGGTATCACGTCGTCGTCCGAAGACGCATTGGTTTCGGACAATAACTTTTGTTTAAGTGTATGGATTTCTATAAAATTTTACCATAAGGTTTATGACCACAAAAGGAAGGTTGGGATTGAATTTGGGGTTATGGTCCTAACAGTTCAGGAATTAGGAGCTAAAATGGGGCCCAAATAAGCATTTTCTAGTTTCAGACAATAACTTGTGAAATGGTGTATGGATCTCTCTGAAATTATACCACAAGTTACCATATCACAAAGGGATTGTAAGAATTTGCTTTGGGGGTTATGGCTCAAACTGTTTAGGAATTAGGGGCAAAAAGGGGAAAACAAGGGTTTCCAGGTTAATGGACAATTACTTAAGTACAAAACATAATTTTAAAGTCCTTACTGTCAATTTATTTTAGAAGTTACTTTTAAATGCTGATGAAGGAATTTTATTTTAGATATTACTATTAAAAGTTGCTGATGAAGGGTTTTAAATTTTAGCCATGACTATGATGTCATTTTCTATTTTAATACTTTTATGATGTATTTAAATGGGCTTTTATGGTTAAAAAGCATTTTCTAGTTTCCAGACAGTAACTGGTGATTAAGTGTATGGATCTCTAAAATTGTACTACAAGGTTCCATACTACAAAGGAAAGACTGCAATTGAATTTGATGGTTAATGCTAAAAGGGGATTCAAAAGTTTCGGGGAAGGGGTTTCCAATTCTTTTTAAAAGGGTTCATTTCTTTTCAAAATTTTCAAAATTTCAAATTTTGAAAAGTTTCAAGAAGAAATCTTCAATTGCACAGTATTACGCATTAGATTTGTAAGATCTCTGACCACATTTATTTTGTGTCAGAAATCTATATTATGTCAGAAATTTGATCACAATCCAAATCAGATAGTATCAAGCTTGAATATTGTGTCCAAATTTGCCCCAACTGTTCAGGGTTCGACCACTGCGGTCGTATCAGGCTGCGCTCAGCGAAGCATTTATTTAAATTTAACCAAAGTACCTTATATATTGTGGATTCATTTATTCTTGTCAGTACCAATTTTCATGGATTAAGGAAGAATTGTATTTTGTGGATACTTCATTTTGTGGTTTTACAAAAGTCTTATATAAGTCTAAAGAAAATGTGTAATTCCTTGAACATTGACTTCGTGGTTCATTTGTACCCATGAAATCAACGAAAATTGATATCTCATGAATAATGTGGAATCCACATTGAAAAATAATAATTTCTTTAACAAAATTTAAAATAAACATAAATAAAGATTATTGTTGTTTGATTAAGATGTAAGGCGTCAAAATTAATATGATGAGAGAATTTAAATTCTGAAAATAAAAAGTATGGAAAGTTTGATTTTGTAGTACAAAATGTAGCTAGTATATAATGTAATGGCCAGGATTTCTATTTTCAGTCTACTGTATATTATGTGTTATATTAATTTATCAGTAACAATTTTATGTACTGGTATTTATTATTGTAATAGTTATTCTATAAATTTTACATATGTATGTATTCTTTTATGAATATTATTTGGTGTAAACTTGTTTCGTTATTATTTCTTATGGTTCAAATTTTTCTATTGTTGCTATTATTATTTTTATCGTCAAAGCAAATGGTTGCATAAAACAACATTGCGTTTATCAAAATGTCCAATGCTGTTGTGTATTGTGGAATGCAATCACAAAAGCAGTCTTGGAGAAGGAACATTTCTTAAATATGGAAATTATACGCCTGAGGGTTGTTCCTACATAATTGAAAATATTTGGCACTGGGTTGAAATTACAAAAGAAAATGTACCAAGAGGTTGTTCTGTTTGTCACTACAAAATAAAAGTGTATATGGCAAGGTTTTGTTACTACAAATAGAAAAGAAAAGGAACCAGGTGGAAAAATCAAAGCATATACAAAATGTAAGCAAGAAACCACTAAATAAAAATACAAACAAAATCTATATAAACAACAAGGAAATATTTACACTATATTTACTATAGACAGTATAAACTGCAAAGAAAACAGAAAGTGAATTTGAAGCAACAAAAAAACAACTATTAACTTTTCAATTGATCCTAATTATGTTACTATAAAAATCTTTATTAAAATAGTACATGTACTTAATATGAGCACAACAAATGAGAACTTAATAAAAATGGTATAAATGTATTTTTTGGTGTGAATAAGCCACTTTTACATATTATTCATCAATCTACAAATACAATATATAACCAAATGGGTTTAGGAAGTTAGATTTAAAAGAGATGAAAGGGAGGGTGCTTACAAATTGCTTAGAAAATTTATAATAGAATAAACTAAATAAGGATGTTATTTTTATGCCCCACCTAGGGGCATTATGTTTTTTAATCTGTGCGTCCGTTCGTTCGTTCGTCCGTCCGTCCGTTCATCCGTCTGTCCCGCTTCAGGTTAAAGTTTTTGGTCAAGGTAGTTTTTGATGAAGTTGAAGTCCAATCAACTTGAAACTTAGTACAAATGTTCCCTATGATATGATCTTTCTAATTTTAATGCCAAATTAGAGTTTTGACCCCAATTTCACGGTCCACTGAACATAGAAAATGATAGTGCGAGTGGGGCATCCGTGTACTATGGACACATTCTTGTTTCGTATCAGTTACCTAGCCTTCTTTGTTTGGCTAGTTGAATGTTTCCTTGTGTTCACATAATCAACATCGTGTGTCAATGATAATTTTCAATATCAAGTTCTATAAAAGAAATTATAATATCAGTTAATTCCATGCATTAACCAAAACAATATAACAAAATTGATTTGACAGTCTAAGTTGTTTCTCTAATTTCTTTTAATATTGTCCCACTGTATTGTCCTTGCTGAGTAATATAGCTTGGCGATGCCCAAACTGAAATTTTGCCAGAAATTTTTATGATATGAATTTGTACAGATCTATTTGATTTTGTCGCAGTCATTGTGGAGATTACATGACATAAAGCCTGTCAGAAGCGTCTGGCATACATAATTTTAAGACTGGTATTCATGATGAGATTATTTATACCTAACAGTCTTCAAATCCCATGTCCATGGCTATAATTATATTATGATGTTATGTTGTTGTTGCTGCTTTTATTGTTCTATGGCAATTTTATATCTTTGATAATTTCTCTGAAATTTACCCTGTTTTATTTATTTAGTGTTCCTTTATCAACCTGAGTTATGTTTCAAATATAGATCGTTGTACGTGTGAAATTTCATTTTGATCTTGTAAACTGTTGTAAATCGGAGAATCGGACAAGGACAGACATTTTCAGAATTTAAGATCTACCATTCATTTAGACCAAAAAGTCACGACTTAGTGTTTGTAAGTGTTAGTAACTCCGTTGAATGTAAATGTTCGATTTGAAATTTCTTGATCTTGATATTGTAGGGTAATGCGTTCTAGCCTATAATAGTATATAGCATCTAACTGAATTTGAGTAAATCTGTTTTGACTGGCGGTATGAGTAAAAGACGTGTTAAGGAAATTTGTATAGATTTGATGATTCTTGCAAGCTTTTCAGATCCACTGTTGATATATGAGCTTGATTGTTAAGTCCTTTGTGTAAAAGTTTTAGCTTGCTCTGTCACGGTTCTTCTTAAAGTGGTTGCAAAGAGAGGCGAAAGATACCAAAGGGACAATCAAACTATATGTCGAAAACAATCTGACAACGACATGGCAAAAACGGAAAACGACCAAAAGACAGACAACCGTCTACAACACACAACATAGAAAACTAAAGACTGAGCAACACGAACTGGGGTGATCACAGGTGCCCCTGAAGGGTAAGCAGATCCTGGTCCATATGTGACGCCCATAGTGTTGCTCATTTAACGACAAACTCCGTAGTAAGTCTTAATTAGGAAGGTCATATTCGAGGAAAAGAGGACGGGATTGTGGCTACAGCAAATCCGTCGTCATCGGTGACACAGATATTCCATAACGGTCAACAAACTCGTAATGGCGTGCGTAAAATTTTCAAGGGATGGTTTTGATTAACTTCACTACTTGGAACTCTTGGATTAATGGTTCCTTGGGAGCAGCAACCCTATATTAAGGAAATACAAGCTGTGGAATATCATAACAACTGAGAGATATATTCTTCAGATGCAGGAGCTGCTGGAATGTTGCAACATAGAAAGGAAAGTTCACAATTAGGAAGCTGAAATCATCTCTTTTGTTATAAAGTTTTGTTCGCAAAAACGCTCTTTGTCAATTTCTAGATGCAAGTCAAGATATAAGGCAGACTTAACTGTTTCTGTTGTATCCTTTATTTCAAGTTTGATGGGATTGACGCGTTCAACATCTTTGAATTATTTAGTGAGAGGACAACATCTATATAGCGGAAGGTGATATTAAAGGATATTTCTAGCTTCTATTCATTTTTCATGAGAAGCTCTTGTATGAAGTCCGCCTCATATGAATAAAGGAACAAGTTGTCAAGAAGAGAGCAAAGATGGTATCCATGAGAATGCCGATTGCTTGTTGAAAATACGTCCTCCAAACGTAATAAATATGTTATCAATCAAGAAATCAAGCATCTTTTACAATATTAGTTTCACAGAAATTCTTGTTTGAATCAGAGTGATCCTTTTACAAAGTACGATTTATCCCTCCCTAAGACAAGATAATAGTATCTTCGTTGGCCATTCTTTTTAAGGAAAAAGGACCAATTCTTTCAAATTTGTTTGGATTTGGGAATAATTGTGTAAAGTGTAGAAAAGTCAAATGTTTTAATACTATTGCAAGTGGAAAGAGACTTAGATTGTATGTACTCTAACAGATCTTCGTAATTTTTAGTATCCACATCTGGTTCACGTCGCCTCTAGAGTAGGTAGTTTCACAATAACTTCGAAGCCGGGCTTTGATGTCTGATGTTTATAATTTGGAAAAAGTTTCCTGGAGCACTTAAAGACCCATCAATATAACGTTGTTAGTAAGGCTATTTATGTAATTCAGGTATCCAATACAGCGAAAGAAGATCCAGGTCTTCATCTTTGATTGAAATTCCAATGAAACATAGGACAGGCCCAGATTAATCAGGATTCCCTCCTTGGTAAGGGGAATATGTTGAGTTTCAAGTGAATCGTCAGTACATAATTCCTTTATCAAGCACTTTATGTATTGTGACTTACACACAAAAACGATGTTGTTTGGGGCTTTATCTGCGGGACAACAACATAATTGTCATGGAAATAGGACAAGTGCTTAGCAATTTTGGGTCTTTAAAGATCGATGTAGCGTGTATATTCATAGACCCATTCAGTTTTTTAATTCTAATTTGTTTCAACGACCTCATTTAGAAATAGTATCTACGTCTTCTTTTCGCGTTTAACTTTAGCCCATTGGCTGGCATAATCGTCGACTGAATCCATCATTATTTTGAAGTTGTGCTTCCAATTGATGGATTTAGGCTCTCGATATTTCGGGGCCTTTGTATAACACATTTCGCAGATAAGTGTTGTTAAAAATGTTCAGGTCACCAGTAATTATGTGGCTAGCCAGATTTTATATGAATGGGGAACTAGCACAGGGAAATCAAAGGCTTGGGCTTTAGACTTGAATTAGTCAATATTGAGATCCTGCAAAACGCGTTTGTAAATGAAAGTTTTGTTAGGCAAATTCAAAAGGGAAGTCCATAAAACTGACAAGATCAAACGCTATCAATTAACGGAACAAGTGAAAAACAACTATATGCCATATTCCCGACATAATATATAAGACATGATAGGTACAGACTGATGTTAAAAGTAGGGATGTATTTTGAGTGAACTGATTTATGATTGAGGATATTGCTCAAGTTGATGGCACCGAGACCTTTGTTGGTAATGGAATGTTTTAGAAAAAGTAAAATAACAAAATACCGAATTCAAGGAAAATTCAAAACGGAAAGTCCTTTAACAAATGGCAAAACCAAAAGCTCAAACACATCAAACGAATGGAAAACAAATGTTATATTCCTGACTTGAAGGTAAAGATCTTTTCATCTTTTCCAATGCGAAATAGTCTGAAAAGTCTGTGACTGTAAATTTAGTTGTTTCAGTATGGTTGTTATTGTATTGATCTACATTTATAGGACCACACACATTTGTTCTAGAAGTTATTGATTAGATATGTCATTTTGGGTCCAACATATAGTGATCATGCATCTTGTTTATGGGATGCACGGACACGTATTATTAAGTATGGCCATATATTATAACAATACATCTATACACGAGCTATTTCCTTATAATATAAAACCAATGTTTACATGAGCGCACACTTGGACACGTCGCTTTTTTTATATATATATACAACGCAGTAAGAGAATAGGAGACCGACGGACACAGGAGAATATACAGTGAACAATCTATTAGAAAAAATAGGAAACGGGGATACAGGCGGACAAAGCTTAATTTCTATATAAAATTAAAAAAGCAGAGGCTAAAGGCAAACACAACGGGACACAGTGTTATTTCTGTTTACAATTTTAAAAGCAGGATATAACAGAGGACACAAGGGCTACACGGTGCTATTTTTGGGAGACAATTGGATAGAACGTTAATTCTGCTTAAAAGTAAAGACACAGTTAAGGGCTATACATACGAACATAAGTGGACAAAGCATTAATTTTGTATACATAATTAAAGAGAGAAGACAGAAGGTAAATTCTTTATAAAGTTGAGAATCAAGGGCTACAGACAGAACTGGACAAAGCATTAGTTCTAAAAAGAAGAAGTAAGAGACAGAGGGAATATACGCGGACACAACGTTAATTTTGTATAAAATCTAAAGAAACGGAACTACAGGTCGACTCAACTGGACATTGAGCTATTTACACATGTTACATCTGTATTATAAATATAAAGTTAACCTTAGTCAAATGTTACTAGGTCGTTTATCTATAGATTGTAAAATAACCCAAGAGTAACGAATAGGTACGACCAATTACCCAAAATGTGCAATTGGTCTATTGATCTTTGTCGTCGCCTTAAAAACGAAAACGGTATCAAAGTATCATAGGTTAACGTTGAACATTATTTAATGTTTATTGGTTTCATTTGTTTTAAAACTCCTATATTTGTCGTTTTATTATCTCCTATATATCATAAATTCTGATTACCACAAACGGAGGTAAAGAATATTATTTTGCGCAGGCGGAGGTTTGCACAATTTTTTCTTTGTTTTTTATCTCCTATATATCTAAATTCTGATCACCGCAAACGAGGTAAAAGAATATTAATTAAAGAATCAAGTTTAAGGCAAAGCATAACAAACAAACAATTTATGTGGAATTAACGGCCACAGTTCACTTTGATTGATTTAACTGACAAATCTGTGCACCATTGGAAGCAATGGATGCTCAAGTTCCTCCAGGTTAAATCTTAAAGAGAACGAGGGCCATGATCCCAAAATACGTCGGGTCTTATTCGCATCACCCCTGGTTTCAGGGGAGTAAAGATTAAGAATTTAACAATTTCTAGATCATAAAACAGTTAAGCTCGAACTGGTACCAATTCAGAACCGGCCACTCAGGGTAGACATGAGATGGTCTCAACAGAACTTCCTGCGGTAACGCAGGAAAGTAAAAAACTAATATGATCCGACGTACAATACAGGAACGGATCATGACCCTTAATCTTGCCAGATCCCGCCAAACAACTTTTACTGTGACTAAACATTTTATTACCATATAATGAACAATTATAATATTATTTGAGATATAAACGCTGAAATATCATAACAAAATTCAAAGTTCTATATGTGTTCCTGGTGGATAAACTAAATAATCATACTGATTGTTCCAATCACATTGCTGGTGGCTGATTGTCCTGGTAAAACTGTATAACACTCACTCAAATTTAGAATACGATAGTTCTCAAAAGTTTGTTCAGCAAGCAATTCCATCGGCTTAGTCTAGTCATCTTTATTTTGTCCAACAACGTATTATGTATCAGGCTTTTCTCTGAACAGCCTGAAAAATGAATAAAACAGCAGCAGACACAAGTAAAGGTTGGTAGATTGTGAGGGGAGGTGGGTGGGTTTTGAAACTTTCACTTATCTAGAGCGGCTAGTTCAAATGTGAGGCTGAAGTCACGTGATGTCTATAAGCCGGTATCGAGATGCGGATCCGAATGATAAAATATGTCTTTATGGAAAATAAATATATTAATCAAATCTCTTTCATTAAATTGGTTTATCTTATAAGTGATAAACCTTATTATTCTTGCGCAGTCGGAAGTATGCACATTTTTTTCCTCCGCTCAAATTTCAGTCTGTAAGTAAAGTACAATGATTGGGATTGAATGATAACACATTTGCAAACATATGTATATATATTTTGTACGTCATACTTTTATATTTCTATACTTGTTTTCACAGAAATATGATTTAATGAAGTTCTTCCGAAAATTTTTGTAACGCGATCGACCATCCCCGCCAAATAAATTACGACGATAGCTTATATTTAAACAATATATTCTTTGGAAGATATTTTCAGTAATTTTGGTAAGCATTATTTATTACTAAATTTTTGGAGTTCCGTCTTGCTGTTTTTCAGTAGGTAATAATCCTTCTTTTCAGAAATGTAAACAGAAATGTGCATCTGAACCGAGAAGATCTCATGATATGGGTCACCAACTGGTCACCACGTTTTCATGCGATGCAGATCTATATTTATCATGGAATTTTATGTGTAACTGTGTACATATGTTTTACATGTCAATGATCTTTTTATTGATATCATGTAAGATAAGTGGCTATATAATGAATTTTGCAAAGATTTCATAAATCATACAGGTCAGGAATAACCATTAATTGGTGGATTATAACTCAATTCAGGTATAATCCACCATTTGACATATAATGGGATACACCAATTGAGGTATAATGCGGTTTTATCCAAAAAATAAATAAATAAAGATATATTGGAGCATCTTTTGCATTTACCATAACAAGCTTTGATGACCACTTAGTGATGACATCTAATTGATTCTGACACTTCGTGCTGCAATTTGTTAGAGAAACATAAAACTAATATGATCCTCACTTTCCTACTTATAAATTCTGAGTTTTCATCTATTAAATCTTATTTTTGTTCTGTAGTCTCTTCCTGCAGGGGCGGATCGAGGATTTTGGAAAGGGGGCGTAGTATAAAGGTGGCCGAGCGGAGCGAGGCGAAAATTGTTTTGGGTAAAAACATCAAATAAGTGTAAAATGCATTTTATAGTTAAAGCGTAGGGTTGGACATTTTGGTGCCGTATTCTCTCCATCAATTGTCTATTATGAAAGGATTGGATGGATCCAAAGCTATATACTAATTAATATATTTGATGTGGGATTTGTCAGTAAAAAATGGACATGGAAAATTCTTGTTTGTTGTATGGTTAATTAGCATAACCTCACAGATTTCTTGTTGTAAACAAGATATACGGCTATTCAATGAAATTTACAATACGACCGACACGAAGAAAGACAAACAAGCAATTTTCATCCAAATGTTTGGTTGAAATGTTTCACCCAACAAGGGAAGTGAGGGTTTCCAAATCAACCAAAGGCTACGAATGAGTCGGAAATGACAATGAAGTTGTGAATGACGGTCGACACATAGAGACATATAGGCCACACCCAGCAGGCAGGTTGCAGTCGGGCCTTGAAAAAGTATTCAGTACTAGTATATCAGTTCGGCGAAACAGTCATTCCGGTCAGATATGGGATTCACATGCAACCCTCCAAAAAAATTACGCCCGTTTTTATTCATCGTGTTCATTTATGATGCTAAATAATTCTGTTGAAAATGTTTTTTTCTAATAGCAAAAAAGTGGACAAGATTATTGTTTTCAATCCAGATACGGCCAGAATTTTTGTTTAAGGCAAAAATCAGGGTCAGAATTTTTTCTCTAAAATATCTCAGACTGCCCCCTCAGATCAAATGGTCCGTACCTTAGACTTTAAATCTATATCTAGAACTTACTGACTGGGGATCAATAGTTCAGCAATGTTATTAATGGGCTGGGGCGTGTGGGGTTAAACATGTTTTCGGAGGTAAATGATACTGCTGTGGAACTTTTTTTTTCATGAGAGTGTAATAGAGTATTACTTTCTGTTGGGTGAATTGTGAAATAGAAGTCAATACGTTCTTGCTCAATACTTTGTCGCTTTGAAGGCGTCATGCTTGTCATCCTCAGCCTAAGCAATGTGTTACTGTAATTTGAATTTCAAAAAGACTGAGTGACGTTTTTTTCGACGAACTGGTCAACTCCACCGTAGAGAATCACATGCCTTTGACATAATCAATAATATATTACAGTAAATACGAGCGAAAAATATCTTTATAAGTAAAGAATTGTCGCATAAAAATTAAATACACGGAAATGGCAAAGTTCACGAAGTCTAGTCTGATTAATCATTTTACAAAAAAAAAAAAAAAAGTGCAAGCAAGGGGGCGTACGCCCTCTACGCCCCTCTGGATCCGCCACTGTCCTGTCCATTTCGACTAACAAATCTTAAAGTTGTAACTGATGCAGACTTAAGGAAACCAGTCATAAATATCCATCAACTAGTGGAATATACATCAATTGAGGTATAATCCACATTTTCAAAACGCAGCACAGGACGTCAGAAGCAATAACATGTCACTAATGAGTACTCATCAAAGCTTTTAAAAGATGGTATATGCAAAAGATGCTCGAATATCTCTTTAAAAAATTTATGATAAAACTGCATTTTACCTCAATTGGTCTATCTCACTATATGTCAAATGGTGGATTATACCTCAATTAATGGTTATTCCTGACCTGTTATATAGTATCATCAAATGATCACGTGACATTCTTTTACAACAAACAGTATCGGGTCCGTTCGCCCTGGGTTCGTTCGCCCTACTTTCATAAAAAAATTAATATTAATGGTATTAGGTTTTTAAACCTATTCGGATATTTATATGGTAAATATTTCAGAAAATATATTTCTAAAAATTCATGAAACACATAAAATATTTAAAATTAATGGCTTGTTCTTTATAACATTAAAGAAACATGGGAAACAGGCAGACACAAATGGACACAATGTTATTTATATATGAAAATTACAGAAACAGGTTTCAACACACAACGTTAATTCCGTTAAGATATTAAACCAGATCTCTAAAGAACCTTGAATCTAGTATGTGCATGGTCAACATTAGCCATTCTCCAACATGGTAGACTAGGATATAATTCGTGACTAAAACATCTTTTGGGTTGATCGTGTTAAGCTAATCATTTTCCTGTTTACAGTTTCTCTCGAGCTTCTGAAACTTTTGTCCAATATGAAAAGGTGCAAATTATGGTTGAAGGGCAATTATTCCTTTAAGGAGTAGACTAATAATTTCGGCTAGTTTAAATTTCTTGATCCACCAAACTTTTCCCAAAAGTATTAAATTTATAAAAATCATCATTACAAGGTAATAACTCCTATAGCAAGTTGACTGACAATTTTGGCCATGTTAACGTTTTGTAGATCTTGTCTTGCAAATCATATTTGCTTTTAAAGATTCTTTCTATCTATTATAGTTTCAAGATAATAGGCAAAACACGCAACACATGGTAATAATCTTATTTCAAGGGCAAAACTCTAATAACGATGTTGACTGATTTGTAGATCTTGTGTTGCTGATCATTTGCGCTATTTAATCTTTTATAGTTTTAAAGATAATAGACGAAAAGTAAACTATTAGTAAACAATGTCATTTAAGGGCAATAACTTCTAATGAGAAGTCGAAGAAAGTTTCGGCAATGTCGAATTATTTGCAGATTTTGTCTTGTGGATCATTTTTGCTTTATAAAGTTTTAATCTATCTATTATAGATTCAAAGTTATAGGCAAATACACAAAACATGGTAAAATCGTCTTGCTGACCATTTGTGTTATTTAAATTGCTATCTGTCTATTATAGTTTTCAAGATAATAGATTATAAAAACCGCAAACTATTGTCATTTATGGGCAAAAACTCCTACGGAGTAGACGAAAGATATCGGTAATGTCGACTTATTTTAAGATCTTGTCTTTATGATCATTTTGCTATATAAAACGTCTCTCCATCTATCATAGTTTTAAAATAATAGGCAATAACACAATTAATTGGTAAAATCGTCTTTTAAGGGTATTAACTCCTATAAGGAATCAACTGACGATTTCGGCAATACCGACTTATTTGTCGATCTTGCCTTGCATTGACTATTTTTTGCCTATTATCTTGAAAGTTATCACACACAGAGAAAACTTTAGAATACAAAACCGGTAAAATGATAAAAAAAATTGTTTGACAGTTTTGATGTAAATGGACAATAAAAGAATCTCAACTTTATGCCTGACGTTTTTTCAGATTTTCTCTATATCTATATGAATGAATGAATGCATCCATAAATAATTTATTAAAGTTCAACCTGAATTGATATAATATAATATATAAAAGTTATGCTCATTCATATTTCAGCCAGCGATATAGGCTTACGAAGCACTCTCATTTTAAAACATGATTATACATGTAGTTACATTTGATCTGATATGAAAATGAAGTTTTACAGTTTTACGTCGTGTGGTTTTGATAAAGTAAAAGTGTTTATATAACATCTTGTCTTATCTTTAAACAGTCTATGACAAAGTGTGCCACTGCTTTCGAGTTGCTCGTTAACAGTTAATTTAGTGCTTCTTCTGGAGAGTCAAAGTTAATAAAAGTTCTCGCATGAGTTCGTTTCTTCTAGCGGAGTAACTGTCACACAAAAGCAAAAGTGGTTTTCATCTTCGATCAAGTTCGAATTGCACACTTTGCAGATTATCCGGTCGGCTGGATTATTTCGATATCGACCTCGTTCGATTTCTAACAAAGTCCATGTTACCAATATGAAGGTATTTGATGTAAGTGATCCAAGCGATATACTAGCTGCTGTTGAGAACTCTTTCACAGAAACAGTGTAGTCCATTTTATCGGATATCATTAAGCCTAGATAGCGATATTTATCTACGAAATCAATCCGGGTATTTCCAAGGATAAATACGGAATCTCATCTAACGGCGGTAGATTTCGAACATGCATAATCTTCGTTTTATCAATATTGACCTGTAAACAGTTTAACTTTGTCCATTCATGTAAAGTTTCAGGTTGAGTTTGTAAACCAAGAGGACTATCATAAATAAACACAATATCATCTGCACAAAGTAAGCAACTGACCATATCATTTTCAATTAGAACTCCGCACGATAGACTGTTAACCTGTGGCACTAGGCTGTCTATGAATAAAGCAAAAGTGTAGGAACAAGGTTGTCACCTTGACGTACACCAGTATCTATCGAGAACCATTTCATGAATATCCCAGGTGATAATTGGACATTGGACAGCAATTTTAGTTTCGAATAAAGACATCTTATCGTTTTGAACATATTCCCAGATATTCCTGAACTGAAAAGTTCATTCCACAAAATAGTGTGGTTGGCCGAGTCGAATGCTTTACTAAAGTCTACAAAACAAAAGAATGTATCAGAATTCAGCAGTTTTCTATGCCGAATTGTGCACAAAGAGTATATGTGACCAAGACCTGACATGAGAAACCTAAATCCATTATGTTCTTCGCTCAGTAAATTGTTGTTTTCAAGATATCTAACAAGTGTTTCATTCATTATATGACTAAAAACTTTAGCCACAGTTGACATTAGACTGATGACTCTAAATCCCAACTGGCCACGATAATCCTTTCCGTTCTTTATTATCGGACAAATAATGCTTTGACACCACATATTAGATACTACAACATGTAAAAAGCAAACGTTATATAACTCATGAAAATGTTAGTCAACTTGTCACTTTTTAAAATTTCATAATGAATGGTGTCGATTCCAACTGCTTTGCCATTCTTCACATTTTGTAATGTACGTTTTGTTTCTTCAAGTGAAATCGGATCGTTCATGTGTTGTTATTCCGTATCCGTTGTTTCGGTAGAAGGATTGAGAGTTTCGTACTCATATTCTAATTGTTCGTTTAATTGCTGTAATTGCTCAATAAATTCAGAGTCGGCTTGCTGGATCTCGTTGGAAAAAGTCTCGAATATTCCTGTTTCCACCTGGAAAAATATCATTTGGGTTACAAGATACACTTCCATCATCCATAATCACACTATCGATATTTGTAGTAGCTTTTCCCGGACCAATTTTATTTACTTCCCACCAGAACTCTTTTGGATTCGTAGGGTTAAATGTTTGAATAATATTTAGTCTTTGAACTATATATTTTCGTTCTTTCTGATCTAAAAATTTATCAAATTGTAGCCTTTTTTTCTTTACATGACATGTGTTTTCAATTCATTTTCAGTCTAGTTTTCTCTGCTTTATTCGTAATTATCAATAAATCAAGTAAGTCGTTGTTCCAGTACGGCTTAGCGTTTCGTCGTTTGCGTTTGTTAGAGCTTGGTGTGGAATCTTTAAAGTCCATGTTGTCGTCCATTTCATTGTGAAGAGCTTCAATGAGGGATTCATAGATAGTGGTTTGTTCTTGCGCCAATGTTATGGAGATCAAGTATTGAGTCATCCACATTTTCAAGACATCTTGCACATCGCTCGCTGGTGAATAAACCTTGTGGTATTGCGGAAACATTATATTTACGGTAGATTGATATTTTATATGTAGAGTTAGTTTGATTTTCACATTTATCAAGCTTTTCGTTGCGGATTCGTTCATATTCCGAGATATTTAGTGTACATGTAAATATTGAGTGACCCGGTACTCGTGAGTTCGTTGGTAGTTGCATGTCATACTCAATTAACAAGGACCAAATCAATTTTACTTCAAAGTTACAAACATTCGAAAGTACTGTGTATGGAATAAGCATTTATTCAACTACTGATTTTCCGCCTGGTGAAACATACATAAAATTGTTTTTGAGGGATCCCGAATCCGTTTAATATGCAACAATTCGAGTCCTTCAAAAGTCTAATAAGAATTCACCAAATGCGTCCGGTGTTTCGTCTAGATAGGCGTGTAGGTAGATGATCTAGTGAGTCATTAAAATCATGAAGACCTCCAACTCGCCAATTGAAGTCACCACAGATAAAATAAAGATTCCCTGAACTATACACTCAGGTACAATTGAGAAAGAAGATCCTGTGCAATGTTACCTCTACTTGATCGTTCGGGTTGTAAATAGCACACATAAGTATATACCTAAATCTGGGTCCTCTTAACCTTTTAAATAGATCCATTAGATGTCATCTCTTATATAATCTAGAATATCAACTTCAAAATTGTCATAAACCGAGTTTTCACTAAAAATCCGATTCCTCAATTTCCACGCCATGCGTTGTTCGAAATTAGTTTTTCTATTATTTCTAATCAATTCAAAACCTTCTTAAATTATAGCTTGATCATTTCTCAAATGTCTTTAACAAATTCCGGCTAAATCATAGTTCATTGTCATTAAAATATTTTCCCTTAAATTTAGACTATCAACATTTTGTCGTGTCACATACCAATCCTAGCTATGGTTAATTTATCACCGTTACTATTTGACTGGATTAAATGTTAATATGATTTCTGAGTTACACGAAATCAATTCAATACATGAATTGGAGCGCTGAGATAGATTTAATTACCTATAACGGTTTTCAAGATAATAGAAAAGCTATCATTTTACCCTTTGTGCTTTATTTAGCTATGCAGGCAATGTCGAATGTTAGTTGACAGGCGGAATCACCGTACGTATTAAAAAATCAAGATATCCCAATGATGATTTCGGCCAAGTTTAGTTCCAATTGGCCCAGTAGTTTTATAGAATTAAAATGTTTGTAAAGTTAACGGATGACGAACGACATATGACAATGACGACGGTGGCACAACTAGTTCATTCGACCCTTCTTGTCAGATGAGCTATAAAAAAAAGGATTACAGGCGGACACAGCTTGACACACTGTTGTTTCTTTATAAAATTTAAGAAACAGAGGAATACAGCCGAACAGAATTGGACACTGCATAATTTCAATATCCAGTTGCTACAGGCAGACACAACTGGAAACTGTGATATTTACCAATGATATTTAAGAAACAGGGAGATACAGGCGTACGTAAGTGGAAAACTTACAGAAACAAGGGATACAGGTGGACACACCGTAAATGTTGTATAAAAAATAGAGAAACAAGGGCTATTTACTAATGATGTTTAAGAGACAATGATATACAGGAAGGCACAACTGGACACAGCGTTATTTCTACATATAAATATTGATTTTGTTATCAGTAAACTAAAACAATACTTAATATTATTGTTAAACACAAACGCACTTTCACGATACTTCAATCTGTCGATACCGTTATTTTGGCATTGCACAAGGTCATGTTTTTCTGTGACTGTTAATGACGTCTTTACACCAAATCCATTGGATGTCGGATGTGTACTGATTGATATTTTACTCTTAGATACATGATTTTTTATTAGTTGTTATTGGCTTTGAACTAGCTGTTAGTAACTGTGAGTACTCTCAGATCTGTATTTAGTGTCTTTTTGTTGTTAGGGATGAGGGATGTATGTATACCCTGCCACGTCCGGTCTGTGTTTTGTTTCTGCTTTTCTGCTTTGTATCAATCTGATGAGTTAAGCCTTTTTCAACTGATTTTTATAGTTTGTTCTTATGTTGTGCTGTTACACCACTGTCCCAGATTAGGGAGGTTGAGCGCTCACAAATATATTTAACCCCGCAATATTCTTTATATTCCTGTCCAAAGTCAGGAGCCTGTAGTTCAGTGGTCGTTGGTTCATGTCTGTCATATTTGTTTTTCGTAAATTGTTTTCTTATAAATAAGGCCGTTAGTTTTCTAAATTGAACTGTTTCATAATTTTCATGTCGGGGCCTTTTATAGCCGACTGTACGGTATGGGTTTTCTCATTTTGAAGGTCGTATTGTTGCATATTATTGCTTACATCCACTTCATTTGACATTTGGTGGATAGCTGTCTCATTGGTAATCATACCACATCTCCTAATTTTTATACAGTGTGTTTTACTATAACTTTTAAGAAACGGAATGACCTACAGGCGAAAACAAGTAGACATATTGAAATTTGAAAATAAAAGATAAAGAAACAGGGAACACCGGCAGAAACTCGTGGATACAACTATAGTTCTATAGGAAAATGAAAGAAAGAATAAAAGATACATATGGACTCAAGTGGACGGAACGATATTCTTAAAACAAAACAAAAACAAAAATAAACAGGAACTATAGACGGACACACGTGGATTCACAAGAGGATTATTCCTGAAAAATATCTTGTGCGTTCATTACGTTTTTATAGCCTTTTCGATTTTTGAATACTACAGAATATATTCACCTACTTTTTAATTATGTTTGTCCGAGTATTATTTTTTAAAGCATAAAATATTCACCTCGCACTTTGAAAAAGGCATCTTAAACTTTGAAAAGAATATATTTGTTCTCTTGACTTTATAATGCACTCATCATAAATACCAGGATTAAAATGTGTACGCCAGACGCCAGTATCAACCACATTAATGCGTAACATTGCAAATTGTGTAAGCTGTAAAATGTACAGAGGAGAAACATACAAATAAAAAGCTGAGTAGTATTAGTTTCTAATTTTATTTCATTCACACTTTATCTTTATGGTATCTTTGACGAGTTTTTTGTTTATTACACTTAAAACACATTTGCTTGGTTATTCAAATAAAAAAAAAAACATTAGTTAGGAGAACAGCTCCCTTATAGAACTGAAATGTTTGCCGTAGGAATATTTAGAGCTTTTGTACTTCGAAGCGGACCTATAATACACATTCAAAAGGCAGCCATTTTGATTTGATGAACCAAAAACGTTATAGAAAATCAACAGTTGAACGATAAAAAAATTAACATATATACGTAAACTTACTTTTAGAATGATTTTATTTAATTTCCTAGCGAGCAACACCAACAAAACTGTCCATTTCGACCTCTGGCGTTGTTCAAAATACAACTGACGTTGCAATATCAATTGTGACGTCAATCACGTGCAGCCCATGTTTTATTGTAATTAGAACATGGCTTTGTTTCCAAAGCGAAAGAAGGACGTCATATTAGAATGTATTTTTAGAAATTTACCTGTGATAATATAAACGTCACAAAAATACGTCACTTTTGTGACGTTGATTCATTCATGTGACGCGCAGTTTATATTACGTTTGTGGTGTCCTGGCCACCGTTTCACAAAGCCTTCTTAACTTACGATCATCGTATCATTTTACGATCCGTTTACGTGTGGTTCTACGTTCCCGTTACGTGTGTTTCACAAAGGCATCGTAAAGGACTACTAAGTTGATCGCAAGTTACGCACTGTGTATCATCGTAAGTGTATCGTAAACGGAACTCTGTAAACAGGAGGTGTGAATCGTAGTTTATTTACATCGGAATATGGCGCATTCTTCTTTCACAGATCGATGAGTCGAGCATGCCGATGAGAGCGGACGTTAAAATGTTTGCAGAGAGAATCCTTCAACATCATTGAAATTGTTTTGCCAGATTGGTTTCATGGATAAATATTGTTATCCTTACATCTTATATTTTATGTTTTGGATCATATTTTTTGTTGAGGAAAGTTTCTGCAGATATTTTCAGGTTTGTTTTAGACATGTGGTCAGATGGAATCCATCAGTAGCTTCCATGTGGGAAACTATCAGACCAATCTATTTGATGTCTGAGGGTTTTAGCTGTTGTTTCCTAATGGATCGGTAGTTTCTTTCCGAGATGCTTTATCGTAGGATTTTCGGCTTTCCTCTACCAGGAATACAGCTGGGCATTCAGCGGTATCGGTTTGGAATCCAAGTATGTCCTTTCCGGTTTCTCGTTCGTTGCCTTGGCATTTGTGCGGCATCCGGGTGACCTTATCCTTTATTTTGTATATAATTGTTTTTATATTTTGAATTTTTATATGTTTGAGGACGAGCGAATCAGGTGAGTGGGTGTGTTCGTATGTTTTTAATTTGTAGACGAAACACAAGCCTTGTATCATTGATGGGTTACTTCCTTTGATATTCAATAATACTTTTTTTCTTTGTATCGGAAATTTGAAATAATAGGAGAGTGACGAGACGTGTTTATATGATCAAAGGATTAAACGAATTTTTTAACAATTATTTGATAATGTCTAAAGTTATTATAGTACTGCAATTTTAGAGGAGATATGATTGATTGATTGCTGTTTTCTGAACTTACAGTGGCAAATATTTCATGCAAATTTATGACCAAGAGAAGAATTTTCAAACAAGAAATAAGAAGTTGCATGCGTTGTCGTTGAAAAAGAATTTAAAAAAGTCCAATAAAAATAAACAAAACCAGTGTATATAATGTGTGAATCCTGAAATACCATTTTCACTGTATCCGTTATGAATTTCTAATGTAGAATGATAAATAAACAGACGACAAATTCATGATTTTGAATAGAATAAGAAATAAGATATAATGTGTACTGTTTTATAAATTCATGATATAGGTATGAGATACGGACGGGTTTTCATCGCGCCTACAGCCACCCAGGTGTAAAATTCATACACAAATAGATAAATATTAAGAATAGTTCACGAACAGAGCGTGCAAGAGATTTGAAAGCAGCAGTTAAGTTTCATTTGTAGAAATATGTACCTTTTAACATAATTATTAATGTTGTATAACTTAAAACAGGTTTTGTTATTCAGCTTGTTGATATTGAATTAAATTCCACTATGCTGTTTTCGTTATGCGATTCATGTTTACTGTCGAATAATGATACTAGACTTTCATTTTCACTGTAGGGCGATTCATTTCTATTGTACATGCGATGCATTTTCACGGAAGGAAATTAATTAATTTTCATCACATAACGTCTTAATTCAGCCGACTCTCTAACAAAATTTATGAAGTCAGAAGGATTGATTATATGTGACCCGCCACGACATTTCCAGGCTTATGGAGGTAGAACATCATTGTGAGAAAAACGCCGTTAACTATATGTGACTAGCCACTTCCAGGCTTATGAGGGTACATTGTCTAAAATTTGCTTTTTGTATATTTATCTAGAACATTCTGAAGCAAAAAACTCTGTCATGTTATTATGACCTATTTTTTGTAATAACAATGAAACGAGTCATTTCGAATACCGACATGATAATGAGACTGTTCGATGACGAATTTTTCATTATCGAAGACACTAATTTATAAAATACAAAATTATTGTATTTTATTGGCGCTTAGTAATCTTCAACAGCGTATTTGAATAAAAATTTCAAACGAATTAAATTTACAACATTACAAACAGTTCTTAGCTCTATTTTAGAAAATGTAATTTAAACTTGTTAAAATGAAGTTAGTATAAAATTTGTCAAAGAAAGCTTTTAGAATTCCTTTTTTTTAATTTGTCTTTTAACTTAGATTTATGATGCATGTCTCTATACATAGTATGCGACGCGTAGCAGTTTATTAGTAGTTGTTCTCATATATGCATTTGATACGGTGCATTTATTATGGATATATTTTAGACTCCATTTATGAAAATCTATAGAGCAGAGAATTTTGATTTTTTGTATCAATTTAAAATGTAGATTCAAATATTTATATGTCGTTGATACAGACAAAAAGATCTATCATGTCAAAATCATGATACAACAGGAAATTTTCATATGCACGATCTGAACACAAGAATTTACAGAATAAGCATATTTCTTACTGAATAGAGAAAAATGGCCAAAAGAATTACAGTATACAGAAATGTAAACCACCCCCCTTTTTCCCCCTAATCCAGACCCTCATATAACATTGTGACGGACAGTTTTGTTTGTTCTATTTAACTGTTTTTATTTTCGAAAAGAATATTTGTACAAGGTGTTGATAATAAGTGTAACGGACAATATATATGCCCTCTCAGCCGACGTCGTAATTTCATTTTTAATGAAAGAAAGTAAAAAGCTTCTCTCCCTGTGCAATATGATTTATTAAACTCATTAGGCAGAGCAATTTTTATGACTACTTGCATAATTGTTCAAATTTATATTAATAATAAAAGTTTCAGATCTTTAATATTGAAAACGGATTAAAATTATTAATATTGATATAAAACATCCAGTTTGTTTTTGTGTTTTTTTTGTAGATCTAAGAAAAAAGCAACTCTGTTACACTAAAGCAATTGGCTAATTAAAATTGTCACATGGTGTCTTCTTATGCCGTCTGAATTACAATGTAATTTATATATTCGCCATCCGTAATTATTATCTAAAATATTTATTTGGCATTCCATACTCGATAAAAGTGAGGACGTGAAAGAAAGCACTCTTCACAAAAACGTGAACGGAGATTACATTCCACGGAGATTACATTTCGATGATTTCGTCATTTATAAAACATAATTACGTGAATCTGAAGATAGAAGTTGTATTAAAATTGAATGTGACACCGATATCGATCTGTTGGATGTAGAATTTATTTTCAAAATAGGTGATTGTTTAGAATATACCATTCCACGGAGATTACATGCTTAACAAATCTCTGCAGTTTTCAACTTTGTTTAGTTTTCAAGACTGATATGATTTGGAATAAATGACCATTTAACAAAATTATTTATGGTAACCTTATAAACAAATTATTCATGGTAACCTTATAATCAAATTTAACTCATATCACACTCTATGTTGTGCTAAATATTTAGTCTTGCTTGGTCTTCTATCCGTTAACGGGAATTACAGGTTTACGAAGAAAACATTGTGACGGCCGGTACGATCACTATCGTTGTGTAATATGTACTAAACTTTATAAAAATTAAAAATATAGATAATAAAGAAATATAAAAATCTCAGATATAAGTATATGAAGTATGATATAGTATGAAGTCCATTATCACTGAACTAGTATATATATTTGTTTAGGGGCCAGCTTAAGGACGCCTCCGGGTGCGGGAATTTCTCGCTGCATTGAAGACCTATTGGTGACCTTCTGTTGTTGTCTGTTCTGTGGTCGGGTTGTTGTCTCTTTGACACATTCCCCATTTCCATTCTCAATTTTATATAACAAGCTACGGGTATATATAACTCGAAGTCGTTAGTTTTGCTTTGTTACGGTGGGACAAATCAGCGTCATAAATGGGCGCTTTACCGGAGAACCAGTGAGTAGCGCAAAGCTAACAAAACCTGCGTTTCAGGAGTAAGTGCATGGGACCTATTTGTATCATGTTTTATATCTGGTTCTATTGCCAATGTTATTTCATTGATACTGTGTCTATCCAGTCTGTATCTGGATATAATATCCATTTCATTTACAAAATGATCAAATGAAGAAAGTGTGGTTCTAATATTGAAGATTCTTCTTCGCCTTCTAACATTTGCGGCATCTTGATCGAGAATAAAGCCATCTTAGATATGGTTTAATTCATATTCGCGGAAAAACTACGATCGAGATAAGACTGGATATAGCTTTAGTAAGTTACGCCAGGGTTTACGTATTATTTACGCTCATCTTAACTTACGACTGCTTTGTGAAACGGCTGTAAACCTACGATTTATTTACGATGAACGTACGATGACACGTAGACTTACGAAGGCTTTGTGAAACGGTACCCTGGTGTGCTGTCGTAAATTCATGGGAGGTATCCGTTGTTATTCTGCGGTTTACATGATGTAATGTACTACATATATTATATTATTTATTTATGTATTTCTCTGTGGTGAGTGTTCTTGCGTTTGTTTGTACTGTATTCCTGGCACGTATTGTTGTCATTTTAGCAGTAACATTGCCATATAAGCGGGAGGTTTGGCTAGCCATAAATCCAGGTTCAACCCACCATTTTTCTTAAAATGTACTGTACCAAGTCAGGAATATGGCAGCTGTTATCAGTCTGTTTCTATGTATGTTGGCGTTTGCTTTTGTTGTAGTTCAGTATTTCTGTTGTTCCGTTATTTTCCTCTTATAGTTGATGTGTTTCCCTCGGTTCTAGTTTGTTATCCGGATTTGTTTTTGTTTAATCGAATTATGACTATTGAACAGCGGTATACTACTGTTGCCTTTATTTATACATTTAAAATTATGACCATATCAATGATAATTCATGTCAACATAGAAATGCTGACTAATGGGCTGGTGATACCCTCAGGAGAAACCCCATCAGCAGTGGCAACGTCCTAGTGGTTGTAAATAAACTCATCATAGAGAAAATTTATGGTTTATGAGAAAATATCCAAAACGTGTATTTATACTCCTTATCCAAAGTATGATGTTTCATTGGTTACTTCTATACTACCGATCGAGGCAAACCAAAGACTAATTTGTTGTTTGCTGCTACTTCACAATACGACTAAATTTATGAATAAGAGCAAATCTGGTCCACTCGAGTCGAATAATATGTTTGGTAACTTTTCTTTTTGAAGACTTTTATGCCCCGCCGTACCACAAAATACAGATCAAGTTTGAATTTTGGTGGCGTCACTTTTACCGTTCTAGAGTTATGCCCCTTTACAAATGGAAAAATTGCTGAATTTTTCGTTTCCGTTCTCTTACTTTAGTTTGCCTCAACCAAATGTTATGAAACTTATACACAATGCTTATTACCACAAAACACAGATCAGGTTTGAATTTTGGTGGCGTCACTTTTACCGTTCTAGAGTTATTTCCTTTACAAATGGAAAAATTGCTGAAATTTTCGTTTCCGTTCTCTAACTTCAGTTTGCCTGAACCAAATGTTATGAAACTTATACACAATGCTTATTACCACAAAACTCAGATCCAGTTCGAATTTTGGTGGCGTCACTTTTATTGTTCTAGAGTTATGCCCTTTACAAATGAAAAAATGCTGAATTTTCGTGTCCGTTCTCTAACTTAAGTTAACCTCAACTAAATGTTATGAAACTTATAAACAATGCTTATTACCACAAAACTCAGATCAAGTACAAATTTGGGTAGCGTCACTTTTACAGTTCTTGAGTTATGTCCCTTTATAACGTTATATGCAAGCGGGGCATCATCTGTGTCCCATGGACACATTCTCCATTTATTCTCTTGTGAACCAGTACATTAGCATGTCGGTATAGTATAAAGAAAGGTTTATGTTCGTACCACATTAAAGAGGGCGAAAGATACCAGAGGGACATTCAAACTCATAAATCGAAAACAAACTGACAACGCCATGGCTAAAAAGAAAAAGATAAACAGACAAACAATAGTACATGATTTCAACTTCAACATTTGGAACTATTGGTTTAATAGTTTCCTAGTGAGCAGCAACCCTCTATTAACATGTAATCAATCTGATGATGATTTTGTAAGATTTGGAGCTGGACGTTAAACGTTCATTCATCAATACATGTATGTAAATCAATCGTGAAATTATCTTCTCTCTACTTCGTGAGAATCGCCTTCTCCCAATATATAAGTCTAGGTTTAAGTCATACGACATATAGGCAGTATGAAAACCAGAATGTTATGTATAAAAACCGACAATTTAAATTGTTAACATTTTATTACATTGCAGAATCAAAATACATTGGGATACATTTTACATTTTTGCACAGAATCGTGTTACTATAAAAACCTAAATAACGTCTTGGTGAAGTCCCGAAGGATGAAAGCGACAGACTTTTAACATTTGGGTTTATTTTGAAGTTAATTTTAATACAAATATACGATTCTGTGCATTACTGAAGAAAGCCTTTTATTTATATATATATATATGTGTACATCAAAATCTGTGATAATTATACGACAGATGTTCTCCATCGGATAACCTGTGGTTATACCGGGCTAACAACATATTTGTATATTAACCTCGTTTCAAAATTAGCCGAATAATATTATATCTGCAAGCTCGAATCCCGCTGAGGAAGAACAAAATGTATATATAATATATATTTGGCACTGGACACACTGCATGCGGTGGTGCCTCGATGTCAGAAAAGCAGGGGTTCGAATACGCTGAGGAAATGATAAAAATTTGTTAATGCAAATCTGCTGAACTAACATTATTTGGCTAAATTTCAAACGAAGAACAGATCGTTTTTGTGTAAGCCAGGTGTAAACATAAGTTATATATATTATATATATGTTCAAGATCAACTAAATGATATATAGATGAACGGCAAATTTGATTGTGATTTTAATTGAAAAAATAATGTTCTGTTAAACGACTTTCACTCTCATTTTTTTAAATTCAGTATATCCTGCGTCATTATTTTATGAAACACCTTTTCATTATTGTTATCTGTCATATTTATCATAATGTTTTTTTTACGCATTAAAAAGTAAGGATTAACGGGTCATTCTAATATATTATGTTATGTAGATGAGATCAGTGGTCATTACCTTGGTAAACCCAACGACGACTGATAAATGTTGACGAAACAAATTCACATTTAACATAACAACCATATATATTATATACACAGGAAGTAATGTACATGTTAAAATATAATTTATTTTTGCTTTTCTGAATACAAATTATAAAATTGCTGCGTGGTAAAAGTCCAGATAATATTGGTTTGTCTTCTGGTCGGGATGATCTGAAACCCATAGTATCCACAAGGTAATTTTATTGTGACCCTGGATAATCCGGAAGTGGTTCTGGTCCTGTTTGTCTAGACGTATATGCTTTATTGTCAAATGTGATTTCTTTCCCTCAAAGTATCATTTTCGGAATTCTTATACTGAGGACCTATGTATGCTAAAATAACGGGAAGAAGGAAGACCGAATGAATCAAACCGAAAATCATAACCAAAAACATTACTTTGAAAAGGAAAAGAATATAAAGGATGATGAAAATGCAAGCATCAAGACCCCGATAATTGTCGATATTGCTCCATTGAAAATTGGACCCCTGCCATATCTAAAGCCTTGGAAACACGAACATTTCTCGTGCCCTCTGCCTGAACAAATGCATGGCAAATATGAGTACTAAAATCAATGCAGAAACCAACACACATTATAATATTTATCATGGTAACTGAACTGAGGGTTAAACCCCAGAACTGAATGAACCCAATAACACCGAGCATAATCATTATAACTGTTATCGTTACTAAAAGTATCATTAAAGGCAATGGCATAAAATTGCCGTCACCAAAATACAATTCCTACACAAATAACAAGAGTCTGGATTGTTTGTGGGAATATTTGAACATATTGCTCGAAAAGATAAATCCGGGTGCATATGCAAACACAGGAAGGAAGATGAATCAACTGAGTCTCTTATTTTGTCATTAAATCAGCCTGTTTGCTTGAGGATGTTATACTTTCAGTAAGGATATGTATTCTTGAAGCTACTATAGTATTGGATGCATCAAATATTACATCATTGACAAAACTTCCCTGTTGACAAAGACAGAAAAGATTGAAGACCACCAACAAACGCAGCAGCAGTGGAATTGTTGTATAAAGCAGACGATCTATATGCATGTATCCAGGATAGTAAAAGTCATTTGAAACTTGCTGAACGTTTTGTACATTTGTTACTAATGAATTGATTTGGCTGAATGTAGAATCTATTCGATAGTCTACACCAGATTCAAAATTCAGGAAACAATAAGACTTTGACTGAACAGATTTTGGTCTGTATCATAGAAGTCGTAATAATAAGAGCTAGACCCTACTAGATCTCTTATATCTAAACCTTCTTTAAAATCCGTGGTACCCCAAATTGAAATGCCAAGGTATAAAGCAAAGAAGACACAAATGACGATTTGAGTCGGTTTGAACAGAACGACTCGCTTTACAACGGCTTTGGGATATTTCTCAATCGGTCCTTCTATTTCGTCCCTAGATTTGTGAGGTGCACCGGCGCAGCAAAATATTTTACATTTTGTTTGCCATCTTTTCCATTTCTGATTTTGGCTTTGTTGGTAGACATGTCCAGAAATGAAGATTTTGGACACACGTTTTCATTGATTGTCATACATCCGATATAATATGTAACGTAATTCAGATAACAGAAAAGAATGGCACATCCTGCAAAGGAAAAAAAAAAAAAAAAAAACAAAACATTTAATTGTTAAGCTAACTTTTCGAAATTTTGTTTTGAAAATATAATATACATCTCGATGGTAAGGTATCAATATTAATCTGATCGTTATTGTACTATTAAATTGACAATCAAAATAGTAGTAAAATGTATTTACAAGTTAATTATGAAATGCACTACATATCAAAACGAAACGTTTTCATATAAATTATACAAGAAAACACAAAAAAAAATTAACTATTTTGTGTAAAATGATTGTAGATTTTGTTGAAAATAATATAAAGAAACATTGAAATAAAAGGCAACTTTATTTCCTGAGTAGAAATATTCTAATGTTCTGATTTTAAAATATTTTTCCTTTTTGGTCATATAGCTCTCAACTGATTTCAGTTTTGTGTACATCCTTGGCTTTTAAGTATTCGACTTTGAGCTTCCTGATGAAGGTGAATCCAGAAAATCGTTATGAACACATGTAGTTTATAAAGTATTGTTTTCATTTTAATACACATATTGTTCTTTGTATTTTAAACGCATCCCTAAATTCGCTTACCTTTGATTAAATAATGCAGTTATTCAAGACCTTTTCAATGACATTAAGACAGTTTAAAATACACCATCAGTAATCATATAAGTCATTACGATAATACTTAATTTTACATACCTGTATACCAAGAGAAATTTCTGACACTGGGAAAAACAGACGCAGCACCAGCACAGAAGGCAATGACATCCGTTATTGAAGTTATTGTTATGGATATGCCACTGGTTCTCATTGTTTGACCTATACGTGTCTCAACCGTATCTTTGGCAGACGTATCCGCAAGACCAGATAAAAGGATGAACATATCATCTACTCCAATTCCTAACAAAAACAATACAAAATTAACTAATATATTTTATAATAATGTGGTTGTTAGAATATATAAGACAACGTGTGACGGTCGACCGATGACAGTATCTGAAAAGTTTGATTAAAAACTCCTTCTCGTGTCAACTGCATAGTTTTCTATGTATTGTACAGTCGACAAAAGATACAAATAAGTCTCTTTTTAATTTATTTACAAGGAATGGCTGTTTATATTGCTCTGCTATATGATCACAAAATTGTCAAAACCAAAAATCTGTACGCAGAAATGTGAATGATTTACTTTTAAACTGTAGTTCTCGGTTTTAATTCGTATAGATTTTCTATCATTTAATAAAATTATGTATGAAAACATGAAGATTAAGTTCTTTTATAATCTGCTTTCATTGCGGAGATATTTTTCACACGTTATTTACCAATCAGTTAAAACATACACAGCGAAAATTTAACATGCCCTTATATAATTCAATCATGTCCAAGACGTACCCAGAAGTCGATATCGTCGATATCGGCAATGTCGACACGATATCGAATCGATATCGATTTTTGCTTTAAACATCCATGACACACCAAGACATACCCAGATGTCGATTTCGTCGATATCGACAATGTCGACACGATATCGAATCGATATCGATTTTTGCTTAAGACATCCATGACAAACCCAGACATACCAGATGTCGATATGTCGGAGGCAGGGTAACAGTCGTTTTTATAAAGACTGATATGTCGGATGTTACAATGAACATTACGATGGAGTTTACAGAAAACTTAACTTATTTGGAGTAAAACTTGAGGAGTATAGGGACGCTAAGAAGAATATGGAAAATATTTTGTGCCCTCCAAAGAAACATAAAACGATTTAAATTGATAGTTTAGAGGGGTAAAGATCTAATAACAAACATTATCATTTGTACATTGAATTTGTATTTATATTTTAATCACTATATATGTTTAAAATATATGAATACTAGACACGAAATAAAACTATTTGATTGAAAAACAGAAAATGTAAATATGTTACTAAGTAGACTATTTAATCCATTATGAAAAAAACGTTTTAGAAAAGAAATAATACAAGTAATACTTTTTCTTACATGGTTCAGGGGCGGATCCAGGATTTTAGGTTGGGGGGTGGTGGGGGGTGGCGCAAACTTAAATGTTCGCCGACAGGAGCTAGGCGAAACATTTTTTGAGGTAAAATTATCGAAATATTCTCTTCGGATACTTTATTAAGCTGAGGACAACCCATGCTTTGCAAATTTTAGGAGGGGCGCACGCCCGCCACGCCCCCGCTTGAATCCGCCCTGGTGTTTATTGAAGAAAGTAAAGGATAGTTCTTTTAATTATAATAGAGATTACAACAGAAAAGAGCTATTAACCTGAGAAACATCAATTATTAGTTGTAATGGCTTTGAACTAGCTTACTATGCGGTATGGGTTTTGCTCAGTGTTAAAGGCCGTACGGTGACCTATAATTGTTAACTTCTATGTCATTTGGTCTCAGGAAGAGAGTTGTTAATATATAATAATAACTGAAAACGACGAATATACCAAAACATGTAAAAAGGTAAACTGGTAAAACATTTGTTAAATTTTTAACTGATGATTTGTGCATCTTAAACATATACGTGGAGATTGAATGTAGAAGGAAATTTTGGCCTAAATATCAATAATATCTTTATGAGTATACTGTTAATTTTCGTCGTCAACTTCTTAAGCGGAATGTTTTATTACCTTTAAACCATTGCTATCACAATGAATAAGCACTAGATGTTTCAGCTTTAAAGTTTGATATTGACAGATTAAATTTGAGGTTGTAGAATTTTTGTCTTTAACATACATATAAGTAAGCGAGCTAAGAGCAACTGTAATGCTACATATGTATTTATTGACAAGACTCTTGCAAAAAATGGATACAAATGGAACAAATTAAGATATAGGAAACACGTTTTAGATAAATAAAAAGAACAAATTTAGAAGGAATTTTCAAATGCTGATTTTGCAAGATGAACTAGGCAAAATCCACACTTGCATAAAATGTTTGCAAAGTAAGCATATTAAGAAGAAAAAATTATGACGAGAAATTTTAACATAAACATATGAACTAAGCGAAACAAAAATTCTGATTTTGAATCAATATTGTTGAAATTGACACTTGTTAAAAATGAATGCAAAGTTATGAATCAAAACAACACATTACAAGGGAAAATTTAAATGTCGATATCGAATCGATTTCATCGATATCGAATCGATAGTTTAAGATGAATACAACGTAAAATCTATACAAAGTAAAGAATGGATACTACACATTACAAGAAAAATTTAAATGTTGATATCGAATCGATATCGTCGATATCGACGATATCGGCAACATAATCAAAGGAATAATTCGGCAGTTGTTTGAAATGTATTTAAATTACAGAATTAATGCTTCACATTACGAGGAAAAATTTAAATGTCGATATCGATTCGATATCGTTGATATCGTCGATATCGGCACTAGTTTAAGATGCATACAACGTATAAGATTCAAAGCAACAAATGACGAGTGAAATTGGAATGTCGATATCGAATCTATATCGTCGATATCGTTGATGTCGACATCTACAGATGAACCAGGACAACTGACTGTTATTCATGAAGTAGATAAATGGGGATTTATAGTAGTTACCTGAACATCGATATCGATACGATATCGTCGATATCGTCGATATCCACACATACAGATGAACCAGGGCAACTGATGAAGTAGATGAATGGGGTATATAGTGATTAAGTTAATATCGATATCGATACGATATCGTCGATATCGTAACTACATCGTGTCTTGGACATACCTCATATAATTATGCCATTATTTCACGAAAAAATAGACGACTCAAAAATAAAAACAAATTCCGATATGAACAGTATTGTGATATTTAACATACATCACTAACCTTGCAGAAAACGTCCATCCAGTGTGTCATTAAAAAGCAAGTGTGTATGATTTGATTTAGACAAAGTAATACATATGTTAAGAAATGGTCTTAAAGATTTAAAATACATGTATCAATTGAATACTGTTTTAAAACTTTATAGTACTGATGTCAACGTATATGTATTCCTTATAACATATATCGCTTTTGTGAACCTTTAGTAAAGACAATTTTGTTATATATATATAGAAGTCTATAAAAGGACCAACCAGCAAATTTGATATGTACTGGATACTATGCAGATAAGGAAAAATTATATAAGTCTAAAGATTTGCACAACGGTACTAATATAAGATGGTAATATCGTCTTCGTATATTACCATCTTATATTAGTACCATTGTAAATCTCTAACATTGTTGGGCTGATGTTTAGACGAATTATATATATATATATATATATATATACAAGTATAAATTGAAAACAACGTTCAAACCTATCATTGCGTTGGATAAAAACCGCAATTTTTATACGTGTGCATGCAAAACAAATTTCTTGATAGAGGGTCTAAATACAGCACAAATAACATTTTCCAAAAGACCAAAAAGTGAAAAGTTTATTTTAACAAAACGCATTTGACTAACAGGTCGAACAACAAATGTTCTTAAATCCTGCTGACTGCCATTGGCGATTGCCAAATAAACGGATCACAAGGTGTAATAAATGGATCTTAACTATAAATTTAATACCAAACAGAAAACAATAAGCTTGCGGAAAAGATGGTATACCGCAAACAAAAGGTGCAAAAATTAGGACACCATATCCGGATTTCGACAATTAAAGTCTCTTCAGTGATGTTAGGGATCGAAACGGTATTTGGAAGGCCATATAATTTACCTCAATTTAGGATAGACTCTTGAATTTTGAAGAGTCGAAATATTAGAAATAGGATGAACGGATCATATAAACCCGAAGGAAAATATAATACAAGCCCAAACGAAAAAATATAAACAAGTCTAAATTGAAAACAACGTTTAAACCTATGATTGCGTTGGATATACGTGTGCATGTAAAACAAATTTCTTGATAGAGGGTCTAAATACAGCACAAACAACATTTTCCAAAAGACCAAAAAGTGAAAAAGTATATTTTAACAAAACGCATTTGACTAACAGGTCGAACAAAAATGTTCTTAAACCCTGCTGACTGCCATTGGCGATATATATAATTTACAGTTGTCACTACACATAGGCAGACATTATTAATAAATATATATTATATATACCTCAACCAAACGTACTGTACTCTTTGTCATAAAACTGCAAATGAAGAAACCTAATTTGTTTAGATGCTATATTTTTTACTTTAAAATACCAGAGTCTATGTCCCAAAATATTAAAGCGTTTTTATGTAAACTTGATATCAGTGTTATGTATTAGACTGTAGTATGTAGTCATGATAATATTACATTGAAAAGCTACACCAACGACAGCGTTCTTGTTTTAACTTGATCTTGATTAAAAATATTGATTACTTGTACATGAATTCATCACAATTTATAATTTGTGCAACGTAACAGTAGGTACAAAACTGTATACATGAAATGTGCATCGCATCACCTTTCAAAGGATTTAATGGAAATAGTTGCATAATTACCACAGGTTGAATCTTTGCGAATTTTCGAAAATTGTACATCTAAGTCTCTATGGCATCTCGAGCCCTTATTGGACTTTTCAAATGATATAAAGTATAACTATATGTTTAAAACCTACTAAGAAATATATCTGCAATGTGTTTTACATTTCATCTGTTATGTTAAAACAAGATAGAATTACATATATGTCAGCATCGATACTTTTTTTATCCAACTTGGACTGTTTTCAAGGACCTTCTGTACATGATTTTGTTTATGCAGATTCAACTTAAAAATGTTCTATTGTAGTTTTGAAGAAGATTTAAGAAGGTATGTTAAATTTAAACCGTCACATATTCTAATGCAATTACAGACAAATTTCAATTCCATTTCTAAACACTTGTGTAGAAAATATACTTGTCAAAATGTAAAGATCATAACACTGTCAAAAGATCCGAAGGAATAATCGACACGCAATTTGGATAGGTCATAAACTGTGCATCAAATAGAATTGAAGATCAGATTTTTTTGCATGGCAAAATCTAACGTGTGACAGCCTTTTGACATCTCCAACAGTACCTATCTTCTAAGTAATGTTACATGAAGAGCTGACTGCCAAGATAGTTAAGTTTTGGGTTAAAGGTCGGCTTTAAGTTTTACCTGAGCAGGACTTCTATGTATATATTGCTGAAACTTATCAAATCTCAAAAGGACAAGAGAGGGCGAAAAATACCAGTGGGACATTAAAAAATACTACAAATGTTTCGAAAACAGAACAGAATAGAATTCTATTCTAAAACAGTTTCGAAAGGTGACAAGGTTTCGTAGGGAGGAACATGAAATTAGAATAGCAAAATACGTTACCAGAAATCTAACTCTTTACATCCTTTTTAGTTTATAAGGATAACTTATTTGACGAAACATGTTTTAACAGCGACAAACCTGAAAAGAACTAAATAATACTGCTTTGGCTTAAAGTTAAGAGACAGCATAAAATGAAAAAAGAAAGGTATGGACTTGTAAGGGTAAGGATAAATTGCTGTATTTGCAAACTCTGTTAAGCCTTAACATAGACAGTGGTCAAATTGAGTGCTCCAAGGAATTTTGTAAATGTATTCACCTCACCAATCATATGTATATATAATAAGCATATGGGTTATCGTTATTTACAACATACGAATGACATGGTCAATATAAGCAACGCAACCAAACCGTGTTGATAACGGTTATATATTTGAATAACGGATGTATTGGCAATGATGTGGTTGACCATGAGAATGTTTCTTCACTCACCTAGAATCAAAAACGGCATTGCACCCACAATATCAACAAATTTCGCACCGCATAAACTCACAAGCCCAAATGATCCAACTATCGCCAAACCAGTACCTAATATGCCAGCAAAACTCAGGTTGTATCTGTTGGCTACACAGTTGTTACTCATTAATGCAAGACTCGAAAATATAATCATAAGTGTAAAAGTAACGGAGAAAAAATAATATCTCCTGTGACGTTTTACTCAATTCCACATTGAGACTGTCTGAATATGCATATTTAACTTTCAGTATATTGTTAGAATAAGTAACAATTTTTCAATGAAAGCTAGTTCCCAATTTCTTGATAAACTGCTTCTTTCACTGTCAAGGTTAAAGGTAAGCTTGAGCGCCTTTGCATAATTTGTCACGTTGTTTGTAGTATTAGCTCCACCAATGATTCTGTTGATGTAAACTGTTTGTCCAAGGTAGGTATACGTTGGATATGTTATCGATCCTAAGGTCATATCTCCTAAAATGCAGCGCTGAAAATCAAATCTCCTTCTACGACGCAGGCTGAAAATCTTTTGCACAAATGTCGGTGTATGTGAATAACCCAGCGGAGGTGTCGTACGCTGTTATGTTATGAACTAGGGAATAAATTTCAGATATATCACCCCACAGAGAAAAATCTAGAACATTTCCACCATCTTTTCGTTCAATGATGACAGATGCATAATATCCTAAATCAGGCAGACTTTGTAGGTAGAAGTTTTCACTGGTATTGACGTTGAACATATTGCGAATCTACAAACACATCGTAGATATAAATAATGTTATCTTTATCAAAATGTCCAATAATTAATTGAACATACAATACTAGGTAATACACTGTGTACTTTATATTATCTAACATTCAATTAAATTATGCAAAACGAAATGTATATGTATCAAGATTATAGAATTAGACATGCCAAAATTGAAAAATTAAAGAAGGTACCGAGGACCAACAAAACACAGACAAAAAGCCTTAGAAAGCCCTACATAGAAAACTAAAGGTCCCACAAAATCATGGTAACTCAAGATGCTCTGGAAGAGGAAACAGTATCTGATCAACTAGGAACCAATCATAACATGCAATTATTCATGGATTATTTGTATCGATGATGTCACAAACAAGAAAAGCAGATGGGACTGTGGCTATGACAAATGGAATATATCTGTAGAAATCTGTGGTACACCTACTCTAAGCGATTACCCAAATCATGGTTGCATCTGACAAACTTTCGAAAAAATAATGTTTCATGCTGATATTTAGAGTATTTATGAATATAAAAAGTGTTTTCAGCCGTGTATCACATTCACTGTTGATCCAATGGATGGATCTGTCGTAGAGTTGTCACTTGTTTAGACGTCCTTATATATATATATATATATATATATATATATATATATATATATATATAACTCGTCTAAACATCAACCCAACAATGTTAGATCTGTAAATTTGCTTTCGCAAATTTTTGTTCTTCCTTGCCGGGATTCGAACCCATGCTACTGAGATATCGTGACACCAAATCGCCTGCACTGTAGCCGTCCCGCTAGACCACGACCACCTGGGCTTGCCACCGAAAGCTTCATTTTATGAAGCCCAGGTGGTTGTGTGGTACGATATCTCAGTAGCATGGGTTCGAATCCCGGCAAGGAAGAACAAAAATTTGCGAAAGCAAATTTACAGATCTAACATTGTTGGGTTGATGTTTAGACGAGTTATATACATAATGTACACAGCCATGTATCACCATCACTGCTGGTGATCCGATGGATAAATTTGTTGTAGAGTTGTCACTGGCTCAGACGTACTTATAAATATAATTATTTTCTGTGACTGTATCTTACATTAATTTGTAGGATCCTTTACTATAGATAATTTAGCTGATCTGTAAAATAACATCTCCATGCCTTATATGTCATGTACTGTGGTACGACGCTAGATTAAAACTGACGTGGAAAGGTAACACCAGGCCACCGAAAGCTTCATTTTATGAAGCCCAGGTGGTCGTGTGGTCTAGCGGGACGGCTACAGTGCAGGTGATTTGGTGTCACGATATCTCAGTAGCATGGGTTCGAATCCCGGCGAGGAAGAACAAAAATTTGCGAAAGCAAATTTACAGATCTAACATTGTTGGGTTGATGTTTAGACGAGTTGTATATACATAATGTACACAGCCATGTATCACCATCACTGCTGGTGATCCGATGGATAAATCTGTTGTAGAGTTGTCACTGGCTCAGACGTACTTATATATATACATATATATATATATCCTGTATTTAGACCCTCTACCAAGAAATTTGTTTTGCATGCACACGTATAAAAATTGCGGCTTTTATCCAACGCAATCATAGGTTTGAACGTTGTTTTCAATTTAGACTTGTTTATATTTTTTCGTTTGGGCTTGTATTATATTTGCCTTCGGATTTATATGATCCGTTCACCCTATTTCGACACTTCAAAATTCAAGAGTCTATCCTAAATTGAGGTAAATTATATGGCCTTCCATATACCGTTTCGATTCCTAACATCACTGAAGAGACATTAATTGTCGAAATCAGGATATGGTGTACTAGTTTTGCACCTTATGTTTGCGGAGACCATTTTTCCGCAAGTTTTATTGTTTTCTGTTTGGTATTAAATTAATAATTAAGATCCATTTTGTTACATCTGGTGATCCGTTTATTTGGCAATCGCCAATGGCAGTCAGCAGGGTTTTAGAACATCTGTTGTTCGACCTGCTAGTCAAATGCGTTTTGTTGAAATATACTTTTCACTTTTTGGTCTTTTGGAAAATGTTGTTTGTGTAGTATTTAGACCCTCTACCAAGAAATTTGTTTTGCATGCACACGTATAAAATTGCGGTTTTTATGCAACGCAATCATAGGTTTGAACGTTGTTTTCAATTTAGACTTGTTTCTATTTTTCGCTTGGGCTTGTATTATATTTTCCTTCGAGTTTATATGATCCGTTCATCCTATTTCGACTCTTCAAAATTCAAGAGTCTATCCTAAATTGAGGTAAATTATATGGCCTTCCAAATACCGTTTCGATTCCTTACATCACTGAACAGACATTAATTGTCGAAATCCGGATATGGTGTACTAATTTTGCACCTTTTGTGTGCGGTAGACCATCTTTCCGAAAGTTTATAGTTTTCTGTTTGGTATTAAATTAATTATTAAGATTCATTTTGTTACATCTGGTGATCCATTTATTTGGCAATCGCCAATGGCAGTCAGCAGGGTTTTAGAACATCTGTTGTTCGATCTGCTAGTCAAATGCGTTTTGGTTTTGTTGAAATATACTTTTTCACATTTTGGTTTTGGAAAATGTTGTTTGTGCTGTATTTAGACCCCTCTACCATACTGTTTTGCATGCACACGTATAAAATTGCGGTTTTATCCAACGCAATCATAGGTTTGAACGTTGTTTTCAATTTAGACTTGTATATGTATATATATATATATATATATATAAAGTGCCTAGAAAATCAACCTAACGATGTTAGAGTAGATTTGATTCGTAACTTCCTCCCCGGCGCCGGGGCTGGAACCTGTACTTTTTATTTCTAACTTCTACGACAACACCGCCTAGCATTGCGCAGAGACCTTATCCCCTCCTCTAACTCTAGCTTATAAAAATAAGCTTTCGTTTCGGGAGGTGTTACCTTCTTGTAGGAATTAAATAAGGATCGCTGATACAATACACGAAGTATTCTTATTAGTGTACAGAAATGATCATCTACTCATCTCTTCAGTATAATTACAGGATGGTAATCTATTTTAGAAGCATACAATCACTGTAAATAAATATATGTATATGTCTGCCTGTGTGTAGTGACAACTGCAAATTATACCTTGTCCATCGGATTTCTTATGATTAAGAAATACCAGGCCTTAGAATATGTATAAAGTGCCTAGAAAATCAACCTAACGATGTTAGAGTAGATTTGATTCGTAACTTCCTCCCGGCGCCATATATATATATATATATATATATATATATATATATATATATATATATATATATATATAAACGCCTAAAAAAAGTGTACAAAACAACACCAATAACAAAAAGGAAATGTAATTATTTATAAATATTTCGGATAACAGACATCCTTCATCAGTATGATTATGATGTTAAATGAATCATGTCAATCTAGTTTGATTAAACTATAACAATCTTGAAATTTATACAATAAAACAGTTAAACCGAACATCATAGTTTAGACGCCTGTACAATTTTAAATTTTAAAAACATGACATACGTTATATGGCTATTTACAACAGAGACTGCAAAGATATGCTTCAAATAAAAAAGTAATGTGCGATATGAACTAGCACAATTCTAAAATTTAAACGGTGACGACAGTTACGATGTTACAATCAAATGGTTTTAAATCAAACGGTCATTTTACAAATTTGCCAAAAAAAAAAAAAAACAGACAGTTATTTTCATTTCTTTTTAAAGAGATCGATTGTTTTTCAATGGTCGGTGCCTGACAGCATTTATAAAATCTATTTCCATTTTTGCCAGTAAGAAAGCTACATAGAACAGGAAAAATCAGTGTCTTAGAAATACTTCCAGGCTCTTTTCTATGTTGTGATGTTATACTATTGTTTCAGAAAAAGGGAGAAGGTTTGGTACCATTAAAACGTTTAATCCCGTTGCAAATGTTTGCACCTGTCCTAAGTCAGGAATCTGATGTACAGTAGTTGTCGTTTGTTTATGTAATTTATACGTGTTTCTCGTTTCTCGTTTTTATATAGACTAGACCATTGGTTTTACCGTTTGAATGGTTTTACACTAGTACTTTTGGGGCCCTTTATAGCTTGTTGTTCGGTGTGAGCCAAGGCTCCGTGTTGAAGGCCGTACATTGACCTATAATGGTTTACTTTTATAAATTGTTATTTGGATGGAGAGTTGTCTCATTGGCACTCACACCACATCTTCCTATATCAGTTTTCCAATTTCTGTTGAAATGTGGTTTAATGCAAAACGTAACTCCTGAATACTGCATTTGTACCCATCAAGCATTTGGGATTAATAACAAATCTATGGTAGTCTCTTTCACTTTAATTTGCATTCAGTAAAGATAAGAAATAAACAAATACGTCTCCGAAGTATGTTGCTATTGATGATTTTTAAAAGATGATACCGGTATATCTTTCTTGATAACGTGTGAGCTTCCTGGGGCTTCGATCTCTGGAACCCGTGTACACTAGCTCTGTCACGGACATGCTGGGGTATGTTGCGGCCACTAAGCGCCTCTTCTAAGTTCTGGCGTACACTAAAAAATGCCTAGCTACGCCACCTTTGGTGTCTGTATCAATTTAGACTTCATCTTTCGTTTAAATATATTCATATTTCTGGACGTAAGTATGTCGGGGTTTAGGCTATTCCATTCAATAGTAGTAGATGGAAAAAGGATTTTCTGGTTATTTCACTTAAAATATATAACTTCCCGACTAGCAAACACGGGCAACCCAGTTACTAATATTCCTGCTTCTAACTAAAAGTGTTCTAAATTGTCGGAATCTTGGTGATAACAACCATAGCATAGCATTTGTCTTGTAAGGGTTAAAATCAATAAGCCAATCTTAAGACCATGCTAAGAGTTGTTCTAAATCGCGATTTAAGACATCCTCTATTGTGTAAGGACTATTACTTGAATAAGAAAGGGATGTTTCATCAGCACACAATCGAGTTAGACTTATCAAATTTACCAGCTATGTCATTTACACGAATAAGGAATAGTAGGGGACCCAATACAGAATCTTGGGAACTCCTGCATTAGTATTCTCAAAAGGCGAAACGCTTCTTTTCTATTTGAAATATAACTAATTAAGTGATTAAGACGTTGCGCACGGTATTGGTGTCTCTTTGGAAATATACGATAGATGGCGGGTTATTCAAATTCAAGCTCTTTTCCTATACAATAAATATCCATGTTCTGCATATCATTCGAAAGGAAATAAACCAAAGAAATCGATAACATAGATGAGTTTGTGCTTTGTACATTATGTAATGAAAAACTCTGCTCATTTCGATGCCTATAACGTCATTTTAAGGGTGTCCCGCTGTTACAATTTTGTTTTGTGCGCGTCTTTGAAATCCCAGTGCGGATTAAATAGTAAGTAGAATGATATATAATTTTACAAACTGTATTTTATACCTTTAACGTAAAATGGCGTTTAAGACGTTTTAACTGTTAGAGAAGGAAGATCGTCAGAAGAGTTTAGAGAAGGAAGAGAAAATGTCCAAATTAGCTACTCAACCCGTACACAAACTTTCTGCCTTCACTTTTATAAGATTTAACGGTTGAAAATGGATTTTAATTATATCAGAAAATATATACATGCCCTAAAGAAGCTCTCTGAAGTCATCATTATGTAACTGCGGTGTTACTTCAAAAACATCGTCAGTTTTCCCGTGTCAAAAAATGTCCTGATGGACAAAATAATACAAAGTATAATTCGGAGGCTTTTATTAAACGAAATTCTACTATAGATCTCATTTTTTCACACCTGTTAACTGATATGGATGGAAAAAACATTCAATTTCCTCTAAATGATATGATATGTACTTTTGTTTGAGCTGCACATAGAAAATCTGAAACGATATAAGATGTCCAATGACATGTCCCCATAGCCTTAATTTGACGTTCGCGTTATCATAACGCTAAACTGTATATGACTTTCCTTGCATATTTGGCATAAAATAATTTCATGAAATGGTCTGATCTATATAAGATAAATTTCTCGTCAAATATGCATTAATATATAGATCCGCATTGTATCAAGGATTTAAGATGTCGAAATATTTAACTCGGATGCTGCTGCATAAAGACAATGATCCGCAGTCAACCGTTTACATATGATCACACTCTCACTTTTAGAAAGGCAAGATACATTGAACATGAAAATGCGATCAAAAGTGAGCTAATCTTAATTATCCTCTAAGCCAGATTATAAACGATTCTAAATCAAGCTATACACCAAATCCCTAATTCCTAGCGTTGCTATTAAAAGAATCGAAGCTAAACGCATGAATAAAATACCTCACAAACAAATCTTATGAGAAAAAGTGCTCCTTAGTCATGAACAGTATAATCTGCAATCATTTTGTGTGTCAGCGACTCATCTAACAAAAAAAATGGTATATCACGAATTTCAGTATAGCTTACGATCATTTTTTTTAATCTACTGTGAGTAGAACAATCGCTAGTCATATGTATGAAAAAGAAGGTTATAATTTATTACATCTAGAAGTAGTAAGGCAGAATGGAGTTTATTTTCTCGAATCTCCAACAGAATTGCCTGTTACATAGACATGCGATGAGACTAGTATATTAAGATTGAAACTTTTCTTTTACATTTATTTGAGAGAGAGAGAGAGAGTATAGTTGTCCGACAAATATGATGGATTGCACACAAACATGTAGCAGGCTCCAGTATATTAATTTACAGACACTCCCAACTCGTTCGAAAAAAATTCCCCGTTTACTGGACCCCACATCTTCCAAAATTTCTTCATTTCCTTATTTTTTCAAAGCGTATACTTTGCGTGAAGTTTATTTTTACATGGATATCCAATTTATAAATAAAGAAAGAGAATTCAAATTCTAATAAATAGACTACATTGAATCCGCTGTGTATATACATTGAAAACTGTCTTAAGAGACCACTAAAGGAGAGCAAAATTGTGGTTTCATATGACTGGTGGTCTTTACACGATCAATCTATATGAAATGCACTACATAGGGACCTACAATTAATGGTCTTATAACAGAGTTTTTGCTGAATACGGGTGGTTTCTTCGGCAGGTTTGATTGTATAGATAACAAATTGACATACCATTTTCCTCTTCTTTATCATTAAATCAACCTCAAAAGCCTGCAGTGTGGCTCGGTGGTTACCTCAAGCACTCCGGCTTCCTCATCCAATAAAACCGCCACGTAATAGCCAATAGTGACGAATGTGGCGTTAGACACCAAATAAATAAACCAATCAATCTACTGTGTGCAAATTTTCAATTTTTAATACAGTAGTTTTTTTAATTTTCGCAGAACACAACATGGAGTGAATATTGATTTTTATACGTGTAAAACAATGTAAAAACAAAACCAAAAACATTGAAATCGAAAAGTAATCCGTTTGGAAATGGTTTAAAAAATGTCAAAGAAGATTAAGTGTAAACCGATACTCAGTAATATGTTGACTAGAAATGGAAGCGCTAAATCAAAATAATTTATAGTATAAAAAGTGCATAAAATGCATTCCTGATCCATATTTGTTCATTTCAGAAAACATTGATCCATGTGTATATATAGCAGTTACTTAAAATACACATCTGGTCACTTAAAAGTAATTATACATTTAAAATCAGATTTCGGCCTGCTGTTAATCTGTTAGGTAGATATTGGTCTATGTAAAAGAGTTTTCCATACTTTTCCAAATTCTATAATTTCAAACATATAATACAAAAAGTATGGATCATAAACCCTTATTTTAAGCTTTTGTTTGTGAAAAAATATTTTATATGAATATATGTTTTCCGAAAGCAAAAACAATACGAAATCATCGTCCTCGTTTTCTTAATAAATCACAGAATAGATCAATTTATTGTAATTATTAAAGAAGAAGATGTGTCCGTATGATTGCCAACGAGACAAACTTTCATCAAAGACCAGATGACAAAGACGTTAACAATGAGCAAAACCCTATCCTCATAGTTAGCTATAAAAAGCCCCGAAATGACAAATGTAAAACAATTCAAACGAGAAAACTAACGGCCTGATTTACTGTACAAAATGTGTAAATTCCTTCATAAAATGAATTTTCTTAATTATTTGCCCGATAAAACAATCCTGATTTAAAAATTGTAATCAATGAAAACATTTTCTTTAAAAAAAAAATTTAGACCCCTGACCAACCTTGAAATATTGAAAGTTGACAATGGCATCATCATAAGAGCACGTATTTCTTTTTCAAACTTAATGCACATTTTATAAAGTTTAATAAAAATGCAATTTTTAACACTTTCCATAAAATCGTAATTGATGTTAAGATTATTGACTTATTCGAGTATCAACTGATAAAATAAATACTGTGGATTATAATACTAGTATATAAGCCACTTTTGTTAAAAATAAATAAAACGTACTTCTTAAATAATAACAATTTCACTAGCCAAGATTGGAGACGTCTTCTGGCAAGGAGAACATTGCTAAATTTTAAGAAAGAGAAGAATCTGATAATACACAAATAGTAAAAAGAAGATTAAGAAAATAAGACATGAAAGGTTATAAGCAAAGACAGTCAATGTGATATGTTGGAAGCACGCTCGTCCTTAGAGGTAGCCTCAGATTTTCCGGCATTTGTTTCACTCATAGTATCAAACTCAGTTTTAAAGTTTCAAAACATTTTGAATTTTGAAAATAAAATACACTAATAATATACAAAACAGATTTTAAATCATATTACAAGCCATCAAATTGTTATTCAGTGCTAAACTTTATTGTTGGAAACAATTTATCGCAAAATTAAAAATTTGCATGTGTAATATTTTGTTTTAATTCTATGGAATTTTGCATTTATTAATGCTCAGCCCAGCTTAAAAATGAAAGCATATAAAGAAGAAACTTAGAAAATCTCGGCAAAATGAATACTTGTTGGAAGAATGTAAATTCTACAGTCTTTTAAGCGGCATTTTCACAAGAGTAGGTTGTAAGCTTTAACGTTTGAAACTTTCTTAGGAACAACGTTAAAAGCGTAGTTTTATTGGGAACGTGCGTAACGTCTAAATACATTTTAAATACAATTCTTTCAAATACTTTGCCCACTGCTGATAATAATGAGATTGGTCAATAATTGGAAATCAGTGATTTGTCTCCGGTTTTGAAAATATATAAATGCTCCAAATCAACACATTTTAAAGATTTTGTGAAAATACGATGGTAATGTGCATTTTTTTATCATAAAACACAAATAAATGTACATCCATTGTCAAATCAAAATATCTTAAATACCCCAGTCCAGAGATACCATGTATATTCTACTGAATATACCCGATAATTTACATTCGTACTTGTTTCGTAATAAAATCTGTGTCCATGTAAAAAGAACCAGCAGGTGGTATATATTCTAAAGTGATTAGCGCCTTCCATTATACAGAGAAAGAATTTATTTTATTAAAGTGTCACATACTTGTCTACCAAGTTATATACAAATTATATACATGTAATATACATTGCACAAGAATAAAATAAAACATATACCCAGCCTAGATAGGCTTATGAGACACTAGACATCTGACGATGACATTTAACTTTAGGACCATTTTGTTTTCACAAAGAAAACACCAATTTAAAAATTATATATATAACATTCTGTTAAAAATCATTTTAAAGGTAAATTGATAAGCATAACGTCCTCGCAATTTCTTGTTTGGAGCCAGAGACACAGATGTCCAAATGAATAAGAATACACTAAATGCTTAAACAATATATAGTACAATAGACACCAATCACATTTTGATAGTGTACTAAGAGGTTTTCTCGTGTATTTTCTATATTCTATAAACTTCAACATCCCATCAAAATACAAAATTAAAGTCCTAAGTTTTATAAATTAAATGTCATTTTTAAAATATTATTTGCGAGGCTGCATGCACATTGTACCTATTGTTTTCGTATATTTCTTTTCCGCCATGCATAAGTTTAATGTTTACTGTGACTTCTATATATATTATATAGTATGTTACGTAGATCGATTTATTAACTTTATTCTAAAAATATTAACCGACACGGAGCGATAGCACGGAAACTGAAAATGCTTCTGAAAGCGGATTGTTTGCTAATCATTTTGAAAAAAACCGTGAATTATTTTGATATCCTAATGATAATGTTTCCTTTTCACAGCACTATATTTTGTTGATAATTCAATATATTTATACGGTACCTGGCATTTATATACATGTACATGCATAATAATAACCCCTGGATATATTTTAGTTGATTGATTGTTGGTTGTTTAATGTCCAGTGTAAACTATTTCATACATTTCTATGAAAAAGAGTTTCTCATTCCTAGGAAGATTTTATGATATTTTGTGCACAATGTAATTTAAAGTATTAACTCCATGTTTCAAAGTCAAACAAGATAATTATTATTTTTCTTCATATTTCTTAAAAAAAATTGAATATCCATATCATTCAAATCTGGTTTGGATTTGTTTTGTGCTCAATGGAATTTACTACGACAAATTCAATTTTATTGATAATTTTGGATCATATGTGATGAGGTTTATATTTAGGTATGTGCCAACAGAGACATATATACGTGTGTATATGTCTCTGGTCTGATAGAGGTCTGAAACCTGTCGTGGTTGTGAAGATTATAAATTCCGCCAGGCTTTTATACAGAAAAATGGAGAAATTAGATGGGCATATAATGCGCGCTGTTAAATCATGCTTTGCAAGGCTATTTACAGATGACTCGTGCATAATCATTTTGAATGGTGAATAAGATCACATACATGAATTCAGCACTCAGCAACTAGCCCGTAAATAGGAGGAGGAATCCAGTTATTAATTAAATATCAAAACGGTGTGTAGAAATACCGCAAAGGACTGAGCACAAAGTTTTTGCACTAAGGACACTAAAACGATGTTTTAAGACCACAAAGAACATGCATGGATATAAGAAGATATGAGTATATAACTCATAAACATAAAGTTTGGTGTCAATCGATATTATTATTTTGAAGTTAAATGACTTTTAATCAGCGCGTTCCACAAAATAAATACGGCAGTAACAAACAAACGAAAAAATCAGAGAAAATTGAAATACCATAAACATGTTTAATAAGTATACAAGTGGATCCAAAACGGGTCAAGGTTAAACGAACATGAATTTCTAATCGATTACACAGGTGACAATCAACGGAGTGTGGCGCGTGTCGATAAAACATTAAGAGTGCATTTCTTTCTAACACAAACGATGTAAACGGCAAGACGCGCACATGTTTTGATTATTTGTTTCTAACATACGTTTGCAAAGTTTACCTAAACTTTGACAAACTAAGCACTCGCTAAAAGTGCGTCTACAGTTTGTCGTTCATCGTTTGTTAGTATGAACGCTACATTTGTTTCTAACTTCAGCCTGATTAAACGATGTATTTGTTTCAAATTTTGTAATAAATCTGTTTACCAACAACATATGCATGCATTATTGAAAGTTCAAACAGGGTCAGTAGACACTGATTAAACGATGTATTTGTTTCTACTTTTGTAACGTTTAGCAAACGATAACAAACGCCACACAACGTTTATAAAATTTAGGTTAGAAAAAATGCACCCTAAATAACTTTATAATTACTATAGATATGATTATAAAATCTGAAATTATGTTATTTTGGAAAGTCTCCTTCTATATACCATGTTCTTTGTGTCAATTCTAACATTCCATCAGGTCCTTAGTGCAAATTTTTGTCCTTAGTGCAATAAGAACAAAATTGCAAATAAGTCTATAACATTTGCGCAATTAAATGCTTGTTTTATTGGCGCAAATGAATGCTGCAGATTTTCAAAATAAAGTGACGCAAAAGAAGAATTGTCGCAAATTAATTCTTTTTTCAGCGCAAATGGATATCGGCCTTCAAAACACCGTTTGTACACTAACACTTATCTTTTACGCTGTCTAGCCTGAAAATAAAAGTTTTGGCAATTTGTGTAGGATTTTAATTTTAAAATGTAATGAACAAGTAAGAAAATCGTTAAAACCTTAAGTGAATCGGAAAATGAGCTATGCACAATAAAAGGAAATAGTTTGGTGCGTCGATATGAAATTTCACAAGGCATGTAATATTTGTAAAATTTGCATTAATTGCATTAAGTCTTTCAATAACAACAATTTGTAGAACTGATTATTTCGATCCTTCAAATATGTGTAAAATAATAAATATTTTATATTATTTAGTCTCTTTCATATATACAATTGCAATATGTTTATAAATACTGTAGATTTGTATTTGATCATTGATTGCATGCATAACGTCCAGTGACAAATATTTCATGTATTCGTACAAAGAACAAATCAACAACTTTTAAAATACAATTGGTTGGTTATATTAGGTGATTCGATCTAAATGATTTGCGTTAAAATTTGTGAAACTTGGACAGAAGCTTACCTCTAAAATAAATCAATATATAAAAAAAGGTAGAGTTATTTTTTCATTCTGTATTTTACCCATACATGGACTTAAGCACTTTTTACAGTCAAAATAACAGTTTTAACACCGATAGTAGCAATCGCAAGCGACGCTGGTTCCATAGAAGTCTTCACAAATTTTCATATATCCCTGGCAATCTTCGGTTTATATCAAACTTTGACATTGAGGGGAACAAATGCCATTGGATGTCTTGTCTTTTTAATACATTTAGATATAAAACATGTATCTCATATAAATCCTCATTTATAGAACATTATATATAATTTATTGTATCAAGGAAATATTTGGATCAAAGAAATATTTGGTGGAGAGAGAGAGAGAGAGAGACTAATATATTTCGCGGTATTTGGTCTCATGTTACAACAAATGTACTCATGTCAAAATGTGATGGAAGGAAATGTTTGCCCTTCGTTTTATATAGCAGGGTATTCCATAGTGTAATGAAATTAGTTGCAGATTTTTTCTATCGGTTAGAAATGGTATACAGTTCGAAATCTACATTAAGTTATAGTACATTTAAAGTAAGTTTATTGCATTGTTAAACAAAAAATATAATAATTAAGATAACTTATTTGCTTTACTTAACAAGTGAAATGTTTCCAATCCAATCTTTCCAATCTAATATAGTCCAAAGGGTGACAAGGGATATAATTATGGTCACTACAGATCTTCTTTCGGCTGGCAGTAAAAACCTTGCCAAAGTGGGGCATCCGTGTGGTTGTTTGGGATATACAAGTACGCAACCAACTATCAATCAATCCAATCTAATAACTGTTTTTTTTTATCCCGCATTTTTTTATATTAAATTATATTAACTCAAAATAATAATTGAAATAACTTTCTGAAATAAAACCTAACATATATCATACGTTTAACAAAACGATATACCATACGATAGATGAAACGCTAAACCATACGATAAACGAAACGCCAAACGCAAAACCATACGATAAACGAAACGCTAAACGCTAAACCATACCATGTTACATACGACAAATAAAACGCTTAACGATACCATGAACCATACGATATACAAAACCCTAAACGATGACATTTACCATACGATGAACGAACGATGAACGAACTCTGACCGAACGTTGTACGAACGCTATACGAATGATGTACGAACGATGACCGAACTCCATACGAACGATTCCCGAACGCTGTACGTACGATTCCCGAATGAAAAAGTGTTAACTTTACGTTACAAACCTGTATATATATAAGTCTAAATTGAAAACAACGCTCAAACCTATGATTGCGTTGGATAAAACCGCAATTTTATACGTGTGCATGTAAAACAAATTTCTTGGTAGAGGGTCTAAATACAGCACAAACAACATTTTCCAAAAGACCATAAGAGTGAAAAAGTATATTTTAACAAAACGCATTTGACTAACAGGTCGAATTACGAATGTTCTTAAACCCTGCTGACTGCCATTGGCGATTGCCAAAAAAAATTGATCACCAGATTTTACAAAATGGATCTTTATATTAGTTTAATACAAAACAGGAAATAATAGACTTGCGGAAAGATGGTATTCCACAAACTTGAGGTGCAAAAATTTGTACACCATATCCGGATTTCGACAATTAATGTCTCTTCAGTGATGTTAGGGATCGAAACGGTATTTGGAAGGCCATATAATTTACCTCAATTTACGATAGACTCCTGAATTTTAAAGAGTCGAAATAGGATGAACGGATCAAATAAACCCCAAGGAAAATATAATACAAGCCCAAACGAAAAATATAAACAAGTTTAAATTGAAAACAACGTTCAAACCTATGATTGCGTTGGATAAAACCGCAATTTTATACGTGTGCATGTAAAACAAATTTCTTGGTAGAGGGTCTAAATACAGCACAACCAACATTTTCCAAAAGACCATAAGAGTGAAAAGTATATTTTAACAAAACGCATTTGACTAACAGGTCGAACAACGGATGTTCTTAAACCCTGCTGACTGCCATTGGCGATTACCAAATAAATTGATCACCAGATTTAACAAAATGGATCTTAATATTAATTTTATACCAAACAGAAAACAATTAACTTGCGGAAAGATGGTATTCCACAAACTTGAGGTGCAAAATTTGTACACCATATCCGGATTTCGACAATTAATGTCTCTTCAGTGATGTTTGGGATCGAAACGGTATTTGGAAGGCCATATAATTTACCTCAATTTAGGATAGACTCTTGAATTTTAAAGAGTCGAAATAGGATGAACGGATCATATAAACACCAAGGAAAATATAATACAAGCCCAAACGAAAAATATAAAAGTCTAAATTGAAAACAACGTTCAAACCTATGATTGCGTTGGATACAAACCGCAATTTTATACGTGTGCATGTAAATTTCTTGGTAGAGGGTCTAAATACAACACAAACAACATTTTCCAAAAGACCATCAGAGTGAAAAAGTATATTTTAACAAAACGCATTTGAATATATATATATATATATTAAATGACTGAATAATAACCAACGATAAATCTTACGGGGCGATGGATCACAAAATTATGATACAGTACACTACAAAATATAATATATAACAAGTCTAAAAGGTACAACATCACCAAAAATAATAAAATCATTAACAAATTTTAGATATTTCGGATAACTAATATCCTTCATCAGTCAGATGTGAAATGAATCGTATCTTGACATGTGGTAGTCAAACTGAAATAAAAATCTTGAACGCTATACAAATTATAAATAATCAATACGCTGGTTATTTTTTCAATATTGATGTTTGGGAGGAGGAATAAATTCCTTAAAACTGTAAGAGTCAAAACGGAAGCCTGAGTTACTGAAACAAGTGATGGTTGGGAAAATGAGTGACACATTCTATGTTTTTTCATATATATATATCAGCACAACAATGTTAAATCTGCAAATTTGCGGAAGCAAAGTTTTGTTCTTCTCTTGCCGGTATTCGAACTCATGCTATTGAGAAATCGAGACAACACCGTTTTTTCTATTAGATATCTGATATTGATGACTGGTATCATGTTTTTGTTTTAGTGTAATTTCAAATTTCAAATGCACAATTGCTTCATATAAAGTGAAATATTAAAATGTATATATGCATATGACATTTTCATTATATTCGATAATTGTTTTCGGGTAAAACTGCATTAATTTTGAGAATTAAGTTTCTTACGGATAAACCTTCCCAAAGTGAATGAAAATGGGATACATATTTTGGGTGAATGTTGAATTGTAATTACTGGATCTTCAATGCTGAAAATGGAACGTTGAAATGAAAGATTAGTATTAAAAATGGAATGCTAAAGGTTAAAATTACACAATATGTTTAGCCGGAATGCTTAACTTTACAAGATGAATGTTCAATGTTGCATGTGGAAAAACGAGTGTTAAATGTTGTAATTAAAAATCAAATATCGAAATCGAAAATTGAATGGTTATGCTTAATGCTAGATCTTTAAAGGGGCATTAGGTACGAGATATGAACAAATAAACTCATCATAGATACCAGGATTGAAATTTTGTATTTGCGCCAGACGCGCGTTTCGTCTAAAAAGACTCACCAGTGACACTCGAATAAAAAAAGTTAAAAGGCCAAATAAAGTACGAAGTTGAAGAGCATTGAGAACCACAAATTCCCAAAACTTTTGCCAAATACAGCTAAGGTAATCTATTCCTGAGGTAGAAAAGCCTTAGTATTTCAAAATGTAAAGTTTTGTAAACAGTTTATTCATAATTATGACAATATCAATGATAATTCATGTTAACACAGAAGTGCTGACTACTGGGCTATTGATACCCTCGTGGAAAAAAAAAAAAAGCTTCACCAGCAGTGGCATCGACCCAGTGGTTGTAAATAAACTCATCATAGATACCAGCATTGCAATTTTGTATTTGCGCCAGACGCGCGTTTCGTCTACAAAGACTCATCAGTGACGCTCGAATAAAAAAATTTAAAAGGCCAAATAAAGTACGAAGTTGAAGAGCATTGAGGACAAAAATTCCTAAAAGTTTTGCCAAATACAGCTTAGGTAATCTATTCTTGAGGTAGAAAAGCCTTAGTATTTAAAAATGTAAAGTTTTGTAAACAGTTAATTTATAATTATGACCATATCAATGATAATTCATGTCAACACAGAAGTGCTGACTACTGGGTTGGTGATACCCTGGAATAAAACTCCAACAGTAGTGGCATAAACTAGAATATGATTTTGTTTGTTCAATCATTAATAAAATGAAATAATGAAATAATAATTCGCTTTTAGCAGCCGATTTGGTTTAATTTTGTCAAAATAAGCAAAGAAACATCGCTTGCAAGTGAATAATTCGACCTCATTGAATCCGTATTCATGTGACCTTTAATTTAACTCATTAGCTAGAGATTGGGTACGCATGTATTAGTCGTGTTCAGCCATTAAAAGGAAAAGAATGTCAACATTGAAAGTGAAACAAAGGTGAACCATCTCGTTGACTGATTAGATCCATAAAAATCATTCTTATACAGGTAAAACGATGATTAACTAACTTTTTTAACCCATAACATGAAATCAAACAGACCTAGAAAAGTCCAATTGCATGAGGTCGCTTTGTATTTGTATTTATGTTTAATTTTATATCAGGTTATGTGACCGTCTGCGGTCTACGGATGTCATCTCGATGGTAAATTAGATGGCGTCTAGACTAAAATACACACGAAATGCTGATATATATTATCAGTACATGCATTGTTAACTGTTTATGTCAGACTGTAATTTGGATTAACGTTTTAGTATGTTATAAATCAAATATGGGAATTTGAACCATATCGGTAAACATGAATTTGACAGCTAATGCCCTTTAAAGTCTAATGTTAAAAATTCAAACTGAATGCCTAATATGTAAATCGAAAATTTCATGTTGAAATCTCATAATGATTGTCGCAACTGAATGATTGAATATTGGAATAGGACTTCGAATACTTAGCCGGTCGATCATTCTCTAGTGAAGATTTGAATACGGTTCAACTATGACAAAATATTAAAAGGCAATTATATAATGAGTTACCGGGGTTTTGAGAGATTATTGAAATCATAATGATAATTCGGAAAATACAAAAAAAAATCAATTCGTATAATACCTTAGAATCAAAAGCAGGAAGCCTGTACATGTAGAATGGGAATAAAATGGCATATTTCAATCCAAAAATAAGCTCTGTCATAATTTATGTATTGGGCTAATATAAGAATTCGATCATAAAAATATTATCAGATTTGATTTAATAGATTTAAGAAGATGTGGTATGAGTGCCAATGAGACATTCTCCATCAAGTCACAATTTGTAAAAGTAAACCATTATAGGTCAAAGTACGAACTTCAACACGGAGCCTTGGCTCACACCGAACAACAAGTTATAAAGGGTCCCAAAATGACTAGTGTAAAACTATTCAAACAAGAAAACCAACAGTCTAATCTGTACAAAAACGAGAAACGAGAAACACACATCAACAAACGACAACCACTAAACATCAGGTACCTGACATAGGACAGGTGCAAACAAATGCAGCAGGTTTAAACGTTTTAATAGGCGCCAACCTGCACCCTACCTGAAACAATAGTGTAACATCACAACAAAGAAAGACACACTATAAATATCAATTGAAATGGCTTAACTCAATCAAAGACATATTAACAAAAACAAGTGAACACTGAACGAATAAATTTGATCAATGACACAATGTATATACAAAATTAATAAAACAAGGGGGTAGATGTAAAACAATATTTTAAGTTAACATTTATCAATTGATTGGATTGAAATAAAACAATTACCTGGTCTCTATTTTTGCTAGCAGTACTATCTGTTGGAGTGTACTGTTCGATTCCAGATTCTGTTTGTAGGCGAAGAAGGCCAAATCCCAAACCCACATCAATGACGACTACCACTAAAATAACCTTAAGAGGATGTCTGGCGATAAAACTACCATATTTTCAAATACTGATCCGATTGCATGCTCAATCTTCTGCTGGAACTTGTAAAACATCTATAAAAAGCTTTTGAAAATATTGATTATTGATGTTTGACTTAAAATGCTGTATAAAATAGATATTACTCATTTAAAAATTACGCAATATATTTAAATTTTATTGATTAGCTTAATCCAAAACAATGATAATTGTTAACAGTTCTTAAGTGAATATGTGGGTTTCTTACCTTGCAATACTGTCTTGGTCACATTTAAACGTTTAAATATTCTAAAATACTTGTGTCTTTGTTATATGATCGTTTTATTGCGTCACGTGGACCAGTGATCAATATTGCTTATTCGTAATTAATCAGGAAGGAAATGCAACCAATCAAATAAATAACCAATTAAACATGCGTGTACGGTACTTTAATGGCAATTGGTTTTCCCACTGTATAATTTTGATAATAGGTAACTGTTAAGTTTTAGATTTCAGGAACAACGCCTAATCTGTGTGAAGAATAAAAAATAAACATGTCGACGCGACCAATTGTTTCATCTATGGTGAAATAAGATCAGTAGAAAACAACACATTGCCACTTGAAATGGATACCCTGAAGATTACATCCCTATATAGTTTACCAAAAATGATTTGATTTTGTTTTATCAAACCTCTTGAACAGTTTACCCTTTGTCAGCTTATAAAGAAGCTGAAAAGTTTATCAATATGTAGGTACACAGGAAAGAAATAGATTGTGGTTTAAATAGATATAAGAAGATGTGGTATGAGTGCCAATGAGACAACTCTCCATCCAAGTCAAAATTTATAAAGTAAACCATTATAGGTCAAAGTACGGTCTTCAACACGTATATTTGAATTCCTCTAGTTACCCTCTATGTACGATGTGTTCTGTATTCAGTTCATGTAGACTGAAGTTTAATCTTTAGGCTTTTATTTATAATACTTGTATCTCTTTTAAATCCATATGAATTGTCCATTGTTTCACTAGTGCCGACAGATTTACTTGTTGCAGGTTGTCAAGGAACTTTTGATTACGTATTACCTCATTAAACATATATAATCATATTCAGTAACATTTATGACCATTGAGCTTCATAAATTATGTAAATTGCAAAAAGATATACATGTATTGATATTCAAAAGTTTTTAAAGAATTCAAAGTATAAAGCTCAGTCTAGGCTGTGAATAACGAATCCTTTATAGTTACACTTAATGTGTTGACTTTCAAGCGAGTTCTAGAAAATGTACGATATATATTTTTGAAAAATCAGCTCATTCTCATTTATGACAGAAGTTATCATAGTAACCAATTAATCAATTCAAGAAAAAGTATTAGTATTAAATTTAAACCATTTTAGTACTAAATTTTTGTATTTTAACAAAAGGTCTCCTAATAATGCTTAAGGTAAACATAAAATGGGAATTAGAAACTTTTAGAACACATTTGAGAGCAGAATCAACAATAAATTACCCAGTTTGGTGTAAATGGCTTAAAAGAACTGAACGTTTTCGGTTTTCGAAAACATATAAAGATAAAATCGAGGACTTAGGTAGCACTCCACAGTTAGGAAATAAAATTAAAATTGACCCACAAAATGTTTAATCATCTTCTATTCCTGGCTTTCTAATACATTAAACTAACTGTTTGTGTCATACATGTGCATATGTATGTAATCAGTATCTTCCACAGATTTGACTTTCAATAGTTAAAATGGTGAATTATAATTCCTATTTATGTACCACATAATATTGCAAAAAGGAATAAAATGTAACATACTCCCCAAAATTTTGCTCATGTCTTTCGCCTCATTTTTTCGTAAAATGAATCACAAAGTTCGTGCGACACAAAGGTGGAAAAAATTACAATACTTTCTGAACCAATGCCTGGTATGGATATGAAAACACGGACTGTCATACAGAAAACAGCCTATAATACATATATTACACAATCTCGATGTTCCTTTTAAACCCACTTCGTAGGATATATAAATCTTCAGCTATCCAAAGAGGAATTTTATTGCACACTAGCTTTCATATTTGAACAATCATCCGGGGACAAAATGCGACACTACACACCTAACTGTGGAGTGCTTACTACTATATTACAAAAGGTCACAGCAATCTCTCAACATCAAGTTTTGTTTCAAATCATGCATTTTTTACTGTTTACCCGAAATTTTAAGGTTTTATTCCAATCGTATAGGTTATCATAGGTTAATTTATTGGTGACATTTTATGAATTATGCAAATGGTGTTATTGTTTCCTCAGGAATATCAAAATACAATAAAACAAAGTGATAATGGTGAAAAGATAATTCTAATTTGATTAACTGTCCGTTTAATGTTCCCTGTTTGCCTTAAATAAATTATGCAGATATGGCATTTTGTTTTGAACAATTTATAAGAAGATTTTGGAGAAAAGATTGTAAAGAGACATGTCTGGCATTTATGATCAGGCCGTTCACTTACTCATGGATCGAAGTCTACATCTTGGATGTTATATTGGTAAACACGCTGAACATGAGCAATCCCTTTGAATCCACTGCTTTCAACAAAGATAATTCTAAAACTGAATGTTCGAAAAGGTGATTTTCTATGATAAGGATGCCCTTTAAATTGGTTAAAATAAAAATTCTAGAAATGAAATAAAGTAAAATCAATAGAAATTACACTGTTTTCATTTGTAGAAAAATCAATCTCGGCCATAGATATAAAGAAAGGCAGAGTGGATTTCTGGTTGTAATTTGTGACAAATCTTCACACTTATATAAATTTTATGGAAAAAACTTCCTCATTCACAGCTAAATGAAACCGTTTCACCTCCAGTAATGAACAGGGTTTATAAAGTTTGATCATGTATTGATATCGAAACCCCTAGCCTGTTACTTGGAAGGTGACCTCTAAGTTACAGAAGGATGCAGTTGAGGACTATGCCAAAAATGGATACAGCGTGAACCAGATGAACTAGCAATGGATATTTTGTCTGAATATATCACAGCTATTCGGTTATTTGGAAATGCATTTTAAAACTAAGACGTACATTGAGCTTACGGGTTTCTATTTCTATGTAGAAAGCCCATGGTTGTGGATTCTCAATTCTATATACATGTTTCCGAAATACAAGTATTTATCCATCTACTCAGTATTATATTTTGTTTATCTATAATTTGTTTATACTTTGTGTCTGCAAGGGCATTGCAGAGAGGTAGCAAAAAGGGTAGCAAAAGGCTACAGTTTACAGTCGAACGGTATAATATAAATCATGTTAATACTAAAATGCTCGTTCTTAGGGTTTGAAACTGAAACTGAAAGTTCATCAGTACTGATTTAAAGTATGGGAGAATGCGGCTAAAGAAGTCGGCGGGTGATACCAAAGGAAAATCAACTTTCATAAATGATCTTCAAAATAAGGTATAAGAGAATATCTGGGCTATCTGTGAATATGCTAGATCTTCATTATGACACAAACGTACAAGATAGACTGTCGCATCATGTTTATCTATATACATCATGATGCATAATGTTTGTGGTATGAAGAACGTTAATTAAGTTGTTGAAAATGTTGGACTCAATATATCATATTGTGTTAATTTCCTTTAAAAAGGTACATGAGAAGCTCTGCAAAGTCAATTCTAAATTACTGTGCTTTAATTAGATCGAGTAAGGAGATAATCAAGGTAACACATAAAGTGTAGGGAATCGCATGATCTCAAAAGTAGCCTGATCGGGCTTATCAACAGGCGTTTCGTGGAGAAAAGATGAAGCACTACAACCCTTGGCTTCCTGAATAAGAATAGAAACCGGTAAGCTCGTTGCACGTCGTAGCTTTTGAATGCATTTCAAAATAACCAAACAGCTGTGATATATTCAGATAAAGTATCCATTGCTAGTTCGTTTAGTCCACGCTGTACCCATTCTCTGGCATAGTTCTCAACTGCATCCTTCTGTAACTTGGAGGTCTCCTTCTAGGTGTTAGGCTGGGGTTTCGATATTTCGAGGTTTTGGCTAACAACTCTCTAAAAAGTAAGATTACAAAATACTGAATTCGAGGAAAATTCAAAAGAAAAGTCCCTAATCAAATGGCAAAATCAAAAGCTCAAACACATCATACGAATGGATAACAACTGTCATATTCCTGACTTGGTACAGGCATTTTCTTATGTAGAAAATGGTGGATTGAACCTGGTTTTATAGCTAGCTAAACCTCTCACTTGTATGACATTCGCATCAAATTTCATTATAGTTCATAGTAAACTATGTAAAGGTCTCAAGTAATAAGATGACCAGCGGGACTATATTTTTATGGACACTACGAACAAGGACAATCGTGAGGCTTGGAATTTACATCCTTGGGGTAAAGGTCTCTAAACTAGGAAGTGTTGAAATGCTTTGTTAAGTTCTTGTGATGTCGAATGAATTAACCTCTTAAATTACTTTAACCTGAGTTCATTTTGAATTTTATTTAAAGGTTATTCAACCGAAACAATTAAATGACAGTATGAATAGAGTTGCTTTGACATATAGAGTTTTATTTCATGATAGCATGACTTCCTTGTTATTTTAAATACTATTTATGGTTCGTTAACTATCGATATAATCTATAAATAAAGACTAGTATAATTAAAGAACAAGTGATACACAACTTAAATTTTCGTATAATAACACAATATATTAAAATTAATATTTACTGTTTGCACTTATCAAAGTTCAACAAATTTAGCAAATCTTCTTTGTAGAATAACAGTGTAATTTATATTTACAGTGTTAAATTGGATAAGTCTCAAAATTGTCTGCCATAATGAAAATGACTTGATAGTTATTGTTTATCCTTTTAAGAGCTGCTTAGACCAAAATGATCATTTCAGTTGGTTTACTCGTGTACATGACTGATGAAACTCAGGTAAACTCATGCAGTAATGATAGCAAGCCCATTATTAGAAAATCTAGTTGGAATTAAAGAAAGTAGCGAGCCAGTAATTTAATCAGTCAAAAGTATTAAAAATGACGAAGACGCCTATTTACGTTAATAAAAGGATAATTCATTCAAATGTAAAAATGATAATTTTGAAATGTTGAAAACAATCAAAATCACAAATTATACCTAATCAAAGATGACAGACCTGAAGCAATGCTAACAGATAACTTCAGTTGTTTTCCATTAGTTTGATGTTTTGAGCTTTTAATTTTGCCAACTTTCTGTTTTGATTTTTCTTGGAGTTCGGTATTTTGTTATTTTACTTTTTCGACCTTTGCACCAAACAGTAGTAGTCACATCAAGACTGGAATATGGAATTCTAATGTTATATATATATTTTTAATGTTTAAAAAGTAAAAAAACTGTGACCTACAAAAATGTAGCTTTTATGAAATCGTATTTGTATCTTCGTAAATAACATTTTGTTTAAAATATTAAATAAATACGCAGTGTCCGTTCAAGTTCTAATTTCTACAATTTAAAATTGTAAAATGTTTTATCAATGATCTATTGTTTCTAGCGCATTTTTCTATTGAAAATAATTTAGAAAAACCATGGAGACGTTTGATCATATATCACACATTTTATAAAGACATAGTGATAAAAATGCTAATATGAATAATTTCCTTGAATATTATAGGCGGATAAAGATTACTTAATTCACAAATATATTGTGTTCATTTATCATGGAAAATCGCTAACCAAAATGAAGCTGGTGGTTGACTTATATTCGTAGTTCCTTACCGATGTATTCGGGAGAATAAATTGTTCTTCTATATCAAACCTTTAATAAAAATTTATAGCGAACGCTGTATTTCTGATTCTATTCAGTTATTCAGTCATGTATTGTTGTAGTTCTTAATCATATTCGTGATCATGGTATCCATACTCGCGAACATGGACTTTAAAATTAAAGATTTGTTGTATTTAATCATAATATTGTTTCTATATATACTGTTTTATTCACTTGAGGTGTAAACGATAAACTTTGTTTTCATTATTTTTTTATCAAAGAGGGCACATAATTTTCTTGGACAGTTTGTCATTTTCGAGCTTAATTTTGTCATTGCATTACCCTCGTCACCCTTTTTCACTTTCTGTAAGTTAAGATATTTTTGCGTGTATTTATTATTTCGATGGTGGAAAATGTAGAAAATGCATGATTAATCATTTTAATTCTGAGAAATGTTGGATAGAATTAATGCTTTAAAATTCAAAATGCTATGTTTTTATTTTTGCGATAATTTAAACATCGCACATATTAGTTTGACTATCCGTTTGATTCTTCCGCCTATCTTTAAAGTATTCTATTGATTCACGTAAGGCGTAAACATTATGAATGTCTAACATTTCCTTCGTTACATATCTATATGTGAACTTCTTTTCTATTGTCAAACACATTTTCTTTTCAATGATGTATCGTTCGCCATTTTACGTTCTAACGTGTGGTGACCTTTGATGGAATCTGACTTGTGAACTTGTGAACAATAATCAGAGTTTCAAAATTCCATCATTGTAACTAATACATTATGTATTCCAAAGGTAATGGAAATGGACAAAGTGTGGATCCGGAACAAGGGCATTATTTCTACGGAACCATTTGATACTATATTAACGAGCGCATTCCAGTCACAGTTGATCATGCATGTACCTTCAAATATAGTTTTATTACTCCACAAAAATAAATATTTGATTTATAATTATATACGTCCCCAAAGTATACATTTCTACGACGGTATTTCTAATCCGGAAAAGGGGAAGGAGGTTAAATATATTTTCGCTCCTAATGAGTTGATTTTCAACGTATAAAAATAATCCAGCCATAGAAGACATCAGTGACCTTTTGACGTATATATCTATCGTCTGATTATCTAATTAGTCTGCATATGAATGTATGGGTTTCGTTGAAAATGACTTATTAAACGATATATATGAATTTATATAAAAGCGTTTCGGACGAGTTAAATTTATAAAATGTTATTTTTATTATTTACAGCACGAAATCGATACTGCTGTTGAAATGGTTGATGAACACTCAGTCCTTGCAAGTTATATCATCAGCTCAGTAGTCAAAACTTGAGATTTACAACAAACCTTTCTTAAATTGTGCTTTTATAAATTTAAGGTTTCAACTCCCTCAGGTAAAGTTGACTTTAGATTGATTATATAACTTATAAACTGTTTCTGAGATCACCCCAGTTTTCGGTAGGGGTTCGTGTTGCTCAGTTTTAGTTTTCTATGTTGTGTTGTGTATACTGTTATTTGTCTTTTGGTCCTTTGCTTTTTTGCAATGGCATTGTCAGCTTATTTTCGACTTATGAATTTAAATGTCCCTTTGGTACCTTCGCCTCTCTTTCGGTTCTTATACATCCGTGGCTTTCAATTATTCGGCGTTGAGAGTTCCTAATGAAGGTTAATTCAGAAAAGCGCGTCGCAGGAAAAATGGTCAATGGAAATAAGGTCAAAATAATGAGAACAATAAAATACTTAGTTTGTGATATTAAATTTATAAATGTACTTTTTAAAAAAGATTTACAGTAGGATTTTGTTTTAATGTTAAATAGGTTTTAACAGTTTGTCATTTCTTTTTGTTTTCAAAATTTTAGTTAAATTGAATTCTTATTGGTAAACGAATAAAATCAAATTTAAAACAACAGCTATATTATTTTGATATCATCATTTTCGTTTATTCCATTTTTCAAAATGTTATCATCTGTCCAGACAATGGACAGGATATGTAATAGTAAATTTAAAACAACAAAGTCATTTGGTATCTTGTGGAGAGTTGTCTCATTGGCAATCATACCACATCTTCCTATCTTTATAATTAGTTTAATAATCATCTGTTGAATTTTTTAAAACTTAACATTCACATGGACACACTTTTGTTTATAATCTTGGAAAGATAAAATGCAGTAAAAAGTATATCATAAATATCGAACTCCAAGGCAAATTCATGATTTGCAATTACATTCTTTCAATTTCCTTATCATTTACTTTGATGAAATATTTTGTTACACTATCCAATATATGAAATTAACTACATATACGACACGCATAACATTTCAAATAATTCAACCAGATTTGTGACTCTTTCCTTCATGCATCAAATTTTTGACGTTTTTTTTACCAGTGACCTTTTTCCTGTGATATTTTGCGTCTATCAAAAAGATGCTTAATCGTAATATTTTATTTTTTAAACAAGACTTTATCATGAAAAAGATTTCAAAAACGGAAAATTTTGATAATTCATGTTAATTTTGATAATTCATGTTATGTTCAAACACTGTCTTTGAATGTGCCAACACCATATACACTGCATTGTTTTGAATGACATTTCGAAGTTATAAAAGTTAAGATCCTAAAATTTCAACTATAAAAATCTGTTAACAATCATTTCCAAATATGCATATTTGAAGTAATTTACTTTCAGTTTTACATCTATAATTCAATTAACGAAAAAATCAATTATGAAACCAAAGAAAACAAATCTGGCAGGCGTACATGATACAGTGAAAGTTTTGAAAAGAATATCGTACATCAGTTTATATGATTTATAACTACCGTTATAGTATGCACGGTTTCAATCGAAAAAATGTTAGATGATTTCAAATGGATATGATAGAGGTGATGTGTATGTAAATTCCTTCGTAAAATTCGACCAAAATCAATTATTATACTGATGACCAGTCAATCATACATGTACACAATTATAAAAAAAAAGAACAAAGCAGAATTATCGAATGTAATTTTAACTGTAATAGTTGCATAAGATTATTTGCTATGACTATCTGTAAAATTCTTTTAATATAATAACGCTTTGTGGTCTATTTGAAAAGGTCCAAATTTAGGTATTAAAACCATTAAATGGTACCAATATATTACTTGATCTATTGCCAATATTTTATGAAATTGAATAGTGCGATAACATTTACCAAGATTTCAGACTTGAAGAAGTGGCCTTTTCGAATTGCGCCCAAGGTTAACATATTCAAGTTGTTCCCAACATCTTTGATGTAACATTTTTGTGGCAGTGAATCAAACTTGACCAAATGAGAAATTCAAATTTGATCCACTTTTGAAATTTAGTATTTAGAACAATGGAAGGCAAGAGAATTACCGGTAGAAACACTACATAAATTGAAAATTAAATTTCATAAAGTATAACACTTAAACCTCAAGCAAGAGCAACACGAACACCCTTTGAAAAACAAAACTAGGGGTTAAATCAGGTACTTCGAAGAAGAACGTTAATGTAAAATTTAACGAAGAATATAAACTAAAATATACGAAATGAAGATTTTTTATGTCAATATGGAATCAATATAGAATCGATATCGACAGCTTACACATATAAACAAGTAGAAACAAAATTTTCTTTATGGAAAACTGTATCAGACAAACATTTTGAACATACTTTGTCGAGATCGAATCGATATCTGTGATATCGTCAATATGGACACATTGAACAGTTTAACCAGAGAAAACGTACCATGTATAAACTTTGACAAAATCGAATCGATGTCGACGAATGGTTTTGCGTTTGCAGCGACATATATAGAACAAGGTGGATATTGATATCGATACGATATCGAAACTGCATGTGTCTTGGACATATCTTAATGGAAATGATACGAATCAAACGAATTGAAAGATTGACTACAGTGTTTCATAAAACAGAGCTTTTGTACAATAATGAAAATCTTAAATACAAATCCCTTGCTTAAGGTCATGAACAATATTACTTTGTGATGAAGTACGACATTAATTATAACAACTATTACATCGAAGATGATAAAATTATTTGAACTTTCTAATCGACAACAAATTTGTTAAAATTATTGATTTGTTATTTCAACAGAATGTCGGTATTCCAATAGGTAATTATTGTGCACTCCTACTAGCCGACTGCTTTTCTTTACTAATATGAAGCAGAATTCTGAAGACAGGATATTTCTATCGATGTTGGCTATTCTTTTTATGAAACAAAGTTCGAAAAGTTCTTTCAATCTTTTTAAATTTATAATTGGTAAAGTGTAAATGGTAGAAGATAATTTTGTTTAATGTTACAAGAGGAAGGAGCCAAAGATTATATGTGCTCTAACATATCTTTTGAATTTTCTAGTATCATCATCTTATTTAAACCGTCCCTATAGTAGGAAATTTCATAATTACTATCAAGATCAGTTTTAATTGATGCTGATAAACATAATGTAAATAGTTTTCGTCAGTGTCAATTGAGTACGCATTGAGTTTCGAAGTAAATTGTCAATACCTAATTCAGTTACCAATCATTTGATGAATGTGATTTTCATACAAAAGCGATTTGTTTTGGCTTTATCTGCATAGGCAACAATTTATTTGTCATGGAGGTGAGACAGGTCCTCAGCAATATTTGGATCTTTTAAAATACATGTAGGATGAGTGTTTATAGATTAATTTAGATTTTTATTCTAATTTGTATCAACGATCTGACAGCCTTAATCACTTTGGTAAGAATATTCATAAGCTTTCATATCTAATAGTATAAAGACCATTTAGGTAGAACAGTTCACAAAGAAGTGTTGTTGATAATGTTCAGGTCAACTGTTAAAACGTGTCCAGCCGAATAATATATGAATGAGGAACTAGCCGGAAGTTTCAACTCGAAGTCGTCAACTTTTAGAATGTTTAGAATAGAAATTTAATTCGCAATCAATGTGGTTTAAGTATAAGATATGATGGGAGTAGGCTGATCTAAAAGAAGTGTGTATTTGCAATGGAACTGATTTATGATATACACTATTGTCTAACTTGATTGAATCGGGTCCTATGTAGGAAAAGGAAAAAAAAAAAAAAATCTCCAATACTTTTCCAATACCAAGGAAATCACCAGCCTACTGGCAAGTATTTCGATACTGGCTTGAAAATACGGATTCGGATATTGTTTTATGGAAAGTTGCTATTATACAATTTTTCAAATAATTTTATATAAAGGAACGTTTCTTCCTGATGCAAAGTTGTGATTCACTGTCCGGGAGTTGCTTTACTTTTGGTCCATTTGGTTTTATCGACTCTTCACCGTGTTTTTAACCTTTTATTAGATTTAAGGTTTTGTTTTGTCTCCATCATCACTGAAGCGACATTCGTTGTCTTAATTTGGATTTGGTGGAGTTAAATTTGTACCATAAATATTATTACTTTCACTGGGTCGATACCTCTGCTGGTTGACTGTTAGTCCCGTAGGGTATCATCAGCCTTGTAAACCAGTACTTGGGTTTGTTTTATTGAAATGTTTTGTTCAAATATTTTATTAATCATTTTAAATTAAGGAATTTGTCTCTCCTGTGCATGGCTCTGACAATCTGGGGTTAGCTTTACTTGTGGCCTTTTTGGTTTCTCTGATCTGTTTTATGGAACTCCTCTTTTCAAATTTGCCTTGAAGTTCTGTATCTTTATTAATATTTTATATCATTAAGTTAACATCATTTTTGGGTTATCAAGTAGCACGACCTCGGCATCACTGTATATTAATATGCCTATTCATGAACTCATTTATAATATGTTTTAATTCATTAGAAAAGAATATGCTATTCAAAGTCAGTTTGGACTACACATTTTAAATGTAATGGCAAATAGTACTGCACGACCTACATTATCGAAACTTCCTTGTATGATACAAAATCAGGTAGTGAAGAGCAAAATCAGTTAATCAAAATATCAAGCTTCAATTATCCTAAATCTTATCGAATTGAAGGTTTGGCATATTATACAATTTACATCATATCAAAATGGGAAAACCCATCTTCCTTGTAGTATCTATTAAAACTAATTTTAACAATGGAAGAAACGGCTATTTGCCAAAAAATCTAAATAATTTTATCTGATATACATGTGTCATGTTCCATACAATTTTAACTGAATATAAAAATAACGGTCTACTGATTGTTTATATGATTGAAGGGCCTCCTAATTATTGTCGGATTGGAAAAAAATTAAGAAATAAAGATTAGTGGTTAATGTCAAAAGACAAGTAACATATATCTTTCATTAAACATCATACAGGTGTTTATACAATTTATCGAGCTCTGAATCGTCCAGGGTAAAATAAGATTTGTGATTAAATTAAACATAAACTGTCAAAGATCTGTCATCAACACTGAATTCTCCAAATAACAAAACTACTAACACATATAACATAAGACAGCCACTGACGACGTTCCTGACTTGAGACAGGCACATGAAAATGTGTCGGGGATAAACTTATTGATTGAACATCCAAACCTTTCCCTTAAAATTTCGATTAGTAGACTAACAAAATTGATATAAAACATACAATTAAAATTATTGAAAGAAAACCATTAAACTCTAATATAACGAAATGATGATTGTAAAAACGAAAGGTTCAACAATAAAACTGTATCAACAATATTATACTGTACCAAGAATTTTCTCAGTTGAAAGCCCAAAATATTTACATGTAAACTGCTGAATTAAAATCATGTCGCCCTATACTGAAAAAATGTTTACCTCTGCGATACTCAAATATTACATAATATATTGTTTGGCAATTTTTTCGACTTGATAATTACTTTCTTTGTATTACCTCCCATTTTGGGAAGCTGAAACATCCGCATTTTGTGTCGTTTTCATATCCTTTACCATGTTCGTAAAACGTATTTCATGAAATTAAAAAAAAAAAAAAATGATTAGCTATTTACTGTTAATCAACCAGACAAAAACTTACGATTATATTTGACATACACTTGACTGTAAATTAACCTGTCGCTCTTCTTTGTTAATCTGGGTAGTACCCAACTTCTACATGTGTCAACCTTAAAAGCAGGTTTTATTCCATTTAATTAAAAACTACGTACTAGCAAATATTTTGAAGGATTGAATAAACCACAGTTGTCATTTTTATTTGATTTACTAATAGAATTTCTAAAATATCCATATTTTGAAATAACTCAGGTCAGTACGATTTTCAACAAGGTGTCATGCATTTGTTGAAAAATAAACCAAAATATGATTATTGCATTTCTTTCTTTTGCACCAAGATTTGCAGTCAAAAGAATAAAAGTCGTTGATGACTTTCTTTATAAGTATTAAAATAAGACCATGTGTTATTGGTTGTTGATTTTAGACGAAATTGATGTTTTGGTCCATTTTTTATAAAATGTTAAATGTTGTAGCGCACGATTTAAAATAAACGTAAAATACCGACTTCCGTAACAAGTATTTATGTAACCACATTCGCCCGGTACGTTAGAGAGTAAAAGTTTCCTCGATGGTCATTAAGTACGCTTAAACAGAACAGAAAAAAAACAAATATCTTCAGCTGTCATCGCTTGATGGATTTCAACCGTAGCTTAAGCCCTATTAAGGTAGGTAGAATTATTTTGAATTGAGTATCCAACATGTCCAACTGCGCAACTATGTACACAGCAATCCAAGATATATTGTATGGTTTATTTGACTGTACAATTTTATTATAAAATGTTTGATTCTAAGGTAATATTCTAAATTGAATATACAAGAAATATAGATGTAATACCATATTAAATAATATATCATTTTACTAGGAAACAATTAAAATGGAAATTACTCAAAATCAAACAAATCAACATCAAAATAACCAGAATAGATAAACATTTTTTTATTTCTAGAAAAGGTTGATCTATAAATATATAAAACAATTATGTATCTATTTGTGTCAGGAGTCTCGGTGGCCGAGTGGTCTAGGTAGTCAAGAGAAAAGTAGTCGAACTACTGTATCACTAGCCTGCCAGCACTGAGGTTGTGAGTTCAAATCCAGCACTTGGCAGGTGCGCTCGACTTAATTGATTAAGATTGTCAGTTTTCCTACCGAAAGTCGATGGTTCTCACCGGGCACTCCGGCTTCATCCACCAATAAAAGCTGACCGTTTCGAAATAACACAATAGTGCGCAAAGTTGCATTAAACACCAATCAATTAATCAATCAATCAATCTATTTGTTTGTTTCAATTAAAATGATTTCCTATTATATGATCTATATGAAAAACATGCATGGAATTCTTTTGTTCTTAGAAAATAAGGATGAACTATGTTTTATATGGAACTAGGAATGTAAATATATACATTAAGTTCTCTTTCAGCAAAATTTAAATTTATATGTAGTCTACATAAAAGAAAAACTTATCAGCCTTTGCAAAATCTCATTTGATGAAGTTGCATAATTCAAAAGAAAATGGTTAACATTAAGGCATTCAACTAAACAATAAAAATATAAAACAAACTTATTCTGTAATACGTATACTATCTGATATAAGACATAACGTATCATGTTTGAATAAAAATCCAGATGTGAGTTTCTTATTGGTTGAGTAAAACGACAGTTATGTTTTCCTTCAAACAAAAGACATATGACGCAAAGTACCCTTAGAGGCTAAAATGATAAGAAAAATCAGATACACTATTGGTTAAAATAGTATGTTTCGTTGATGCAGGAAGTAGAGTTGTAGAATATAAATACGTCGATCAAAAGCATTATAATTAGGGTCTCAAAACAATTTTTAAATTGCAGATCATGGCTCTATCGATTTGTTACATAAAGGTGAGTCAATAATAATAAAAATTCAAATTGCGTTTGTTTCGATAGAAAGTTGTTGAAATACATGTTTGTTTGTAAATACTGTTATAATCACTACAAAATATCACCCTAAAAAGAAAAATAAAAAAATTTAAAATAATCCAACCTGTGCAGCACAAAATGTATTGATTGATTATATGTGCCTTTAAATCAGACTGAGAATAATTCCTAGCCTGACAGATGGAAGAGATTGCAATAGTAGGCATAGCCTGCAGATTTCCTGGCGCAGATGACATAGATGAATTCTGGGAAGTCCTTAAAACGGAGAAGATCATGTACAAGATATTCCAAAGGAAAGATGGGACATCCAACATATTGAAATTCCAGACGTTGATGATGAATGGAAGGATCATGCTTCTAAAAGTGGCTTAATAAAAGAGTAAGAAACATTGAAAATAATATTTTAAACTAGTTCAGAAAATTTATCTTTTAATATTTTAAACAGTAATGGTTAACAGCGCAGTGTATTCTGTCTTTCTCATAATGTATTTTAAGTTGTAACTTTTAGAATAGAATTAATAAAATTAAAACAAAACATGGCCTAATAAGAAATATCCCTAAGATGCAAAATATTGCCATTAATGGCAATGTGAGAGGCTTAAAGGAAATGTGTAAGACATTTATTCTAAAATTTGAATACAGACATCTGATTTTTAATTCATTGCGAACATACGAAAATGTTATTTAATGTAAATTCAAGTGGCAAAGACAGTGAGTGGTTTTACCATACGTACTTCTGTTTTCTGAATTATTCTCGAAAGTGAACATTGTGTAAGATACTGGAAGATTGTGAAAATCTTATAAGATTTTGAATATATGAGGTTTGAATTTTACGTCCAAAGAACTGAAAAATGAGTAACAATGGTGAATATAACCTTACTGAAACCAGGGAAGAATATTTAAAAGCATACAACCAACGATATTTTAAATTTGCTTTTGGGCTTTGCAATTCCTGTATCTGAACAAGGTTTTCAGTTTTGATGAATGATATGACAATAATTAACTTGAACAAATATGACGCTGTAGGCTTTATAGTTTTGGGCCTCCCAGTTTTACACAGAAACGAGTCCGATAAAGCTTATTACGCTAGGTTTCATCTGTCAACTATCATTATATGGTCCAGCATTTAAACTATTTAGGATATGCTATTTGATTGAAAATTTTAAACTTATAGATTTTTTAATTGTTTAAGTGATAAGGTTATAAAAATGAAAACAACACTTAATAATTTTCTTGCGTCCGAAGCGCTTTCTGTTTTGTTTTGAATGTTTTAACCAAACGTCTTATATATGTGGCTTCCCAAACATTCCTGAACATATGTCGTAAAACTTAAATCGGTTTTACTTTTAAATGGTTGGCACAGGTTCTTGCTGGGATTTCAATCAGCAGGAGTACAATTCAAATTGGGCCATGATCAGTTCTTACATTTTGGCGTAATTAGAACAAAACATTTTGATTCAAATAAATGTATTTCAAAACCATTGGTACACGTATAAAATTGTAACGAAAGTAAGATTGTATCTTACATGATATCAAGACATTATTCCAGGTCCAAAATTTATGCCAACATTATAACATGGCACGTCTGTATATGATGTAAACATCAATATGAATTCAGGAATGGACTAGTAATTTAGAATAGCACATTGTACACTAATCGAAAACTGTTCATGACAGTACATACTCAAGTACGAATAAAATTAATATTTGATTGATTGTTTTATTTTGTATGTATAATTTAATGTATAACCCTTTAAACACTTTTATGTATGCATTATAGTCAATATGGTTAAAACACGAATCACATTTTTCTTTCACGAATTAACTCTTCTGATAAAATACCTGTTGGTTATATCATCTTATGTATTTTACAATCTTTTCTTTGGCTATGTATGATCCAAGTAGTGGTTTCTCTAGAAATATTTTCAAACACATGATAGTAGATACGTATGCTAGAGAACGTTTGTTTTACTGGAAGATATCAAAACCATGATATATGAAACACGTTTGGATAAATTTTCGTCCTCAAAAGTTTTGCAAAGCTTACATTTACGTATAAATCCCTAAGTCAAAATATCTGCTTGCAAATCATTTTAGGTATATATGTTGACTGTGCATTTGTTCATCCTTAAGATATTCTTGTCAGGTTTATGAAATGTTGTTTTTACTAATTTGTTCTATGAACATTAAATTCAAAATTTATAAATTCTAAATCATTTAAGTGTTTTCGATATTTCAGTATATGAACTAAATGAGAATTTAATCCGTAAACAGTCTAAACGGAACCTTATTTCAATTTATTTTATAATGTAGACAATTTATCATTCACAAGTAACACTCTTGAGTAAATAGAGAATGAGATCAAACTTTTAAGAAGTGTTTAAGGTGTACAAATTATATTCCGATGCGGTGCTTTGGGACAGCAGTAATTTAAGGAAAAATAAGTTACGTATGCAAATAAAATATTGAGGAATTTCAGATGAAAATACCTAATTCTAATAAATGCACCTGTTCCAAGGAAACGATTATATCTTAAATTGAAAATGTAGTAGACACTTCGATCTGATGCTTAATACTAATTGTAAATAAAATTTTATTCAAATTGTATTATTTTGGTCAGTTGAAATATTTACTCTATGTTAATGACACATAAAACTTTTTCAAATATGCTTCTTACCTCTTTTTAACAATAAAATGTTGTTTGATATTAGCATATGTCTATGTATTCATGTCCCTACTTTTATTAGTTACGACAAATGGGACAACAAGTTTTTGGAATCAGTGATTCTGAAGCAGGATGGATGGACCCGCAGCAGTGTCTTGCCCTTGAAGTTGCTTATTCAGCTCTAGAAGACGGAGGTTTCACTAGAGAACGAATAAAGGGAACAAACACTGGCGTTTACATAGGTTATAATTTATTATATTTCAATCCTAGAAGGTCAAGCTAGCTATTTCTAAAAAAAAATTAGAAAAAATTATCTTATTCAATCTAAAGTAGTTTTACTTTTAAATAGAGTAATTTTGTGTCTTCTATGTTTTACATCACATTTCGACATGCATACAATTTCATGAAGATGAAAATGGATTACACTTAGCAAAATACTTTACGTAAAAAGTAACATTAGGTCGTTAATGTTAACCCAAAGATCATATCAACAAATTAAAATTCGAGGTATCGATACATAAAATGCATTATACGTATAATTGTTTTTATAAAAGGAGGTCTTACTATAAAATTAAATCTTATAAAATTGATGCGATTTAGCACTGTTGAGTGTTTTGATGATGTATAATCATGATATTGCTGATGCTTATAATGATTTTTACACATGTTATTTTTATGTTGCTGGATTTGAAAATAAATATTCATTAAATTGATAAAGAATAAGAGAAATAACTTACCAGACAGACTTGAATATGCGTTTTCCATTTCTGATAAGCACGACCGAGCTTCTAATCATAATGAACTATTAAATGGGTAGGTAAGTAAACACATAATAGTTAAAACATTCGCACTGTTTAAAGTACACTTTTATTGGTATGTAAATTATTAAGTCCGAGAATCTGCTGTCCACTTAAAATGAACGAACGTTACGTATATAAAATTGGACCTAAAACTAAAAAAGTTTCATAATTCAAACATTTTAAACGACTTTAAATTTATTTGTGTTTTAAACTCATTCCTAACACAACTGTTTTAAAGTACGTCACTCAGTAGCTAACGAATAGAAATAAATCTACCGCAAAATTACAGGTAAGGTAACATTCTATAACACGATATGATTATAATGTGAAGGTTATAGTCCCCAAATAATAATCTTCTGCAGGATTGTAATAACATTTAATACATCTTAAGCGGAAGAAGAAACACATCATGTTTTTTTTATCTTTACTCCTCTGAAACGAATACATTCAATCTCCCTGTTGGACTTAAGAAAAAAACATGACTCAAAGGACTCCTCTGACATAGCTTTTCCCGGATGTTCTTATTGCAAAAGTCTAATAATAACCCTGAAAATAAATCTTTCGTATGAAGACAAGCGTTTACTCCATTTTGAGTCTCTATGAATATAGCATTTTATGAAACCAATAAACTTTTCCGCAAGGGTATTTACGAGTCAGTCTCATCCGGCTAGTCTGGTAAGGAATCGTCCAATTGTAGTGCTAGAGAATTCCGTACGTTATTTATATCTGTCATGAACTACATGAATGCAGTAAAATCCTTTAAGAGGCCAAAGTAATTTAAGAAATGGTCAGTTGTTCCTTGATTCAGCCGAACCGGTTTGTATCGAATGTATGCCCATATGAAATATAAGCATTTTGTGAAGATAATTTTATTATCACCATTCTAATCCTCAAAATTGCAAAGGGTCTCTTCTGAATTTTTTTAAATTCCGAAGGTGTAAACCTGCAGAAATATATTTGGAGTTAGTAATCACTTCATATCGGTGTAAGCATTTTAAAATAGAGCAACATTTATTTATTTTTTATTTTCCCGTTTTTACTGATGAAAAGACTTATTATTTTTACGGATAATATTTAGATACAGTCTGAGGTTTAAGTTTTCTAGTAATCAATAACTTCGTTAAACCTTCATATTTATTATTTTTGAACAGTTTTAAAGACAAATTCATACTAGGCTTATTATTAAGATATCCAGACGTATATTTCGCCTAAAAGAGTTATTCATTCATGAGGAATCTTAAAACATTATTTTCTTTCAGGGTGTATGAATAGAGATATATCATTAGGGCTTAACGATGCACCGCACGAATTCAACAATTTTCTTGTAACTGGGACACAAACTAGCATTATTTCAAATCGTCTGTCCTATTTCTTCGACATAAGGGGTCCTTCAATGACAGTGGACACAGCATGCTCTTCTGCATTAGTATCCATTCATCTCGGGTGTCAAGCTATAAGATCAGGTATATGCTAACATGGCATTTAATCTATAATAGAAAAATAAATACAATTTATCAATAAAATTTGATATGAAATATAAACAAACATCCCAATATTCGGCTGTTTTGTTATCTGAGCAATTGTAAAATGAACTGATTAAAACACACACAAAGGTTTGAAAAATTTTAGTATACAGTGCAGACAAAATATTTTATTTGGATGATTTGTTAGAGTAGATTAAGGATATATCTGGAACAAGATGCTAATTGAGCATAATTTTGATAAGATATGTTTATTTAAATCTTCTTATATATGGTTAAGCAATTATTTGAATGAAAAAAGTCTTGTAACGATTTTAAGGTGATAATAACATATTTAAAAAGTGAAATAAGAGTCCAGTTTATATCAACTAAATAATAAATTCGTGTAATAATTTAATTTTTTCAATTTTCTTGTGTCTTGTAAACATTTAAGGAGATTGTCCAATGGCAATTTGTGGTGGCGTTAACAGTGTAATAACACCATTAAATTATATGGCATTAAGTAAAGCAAGAATGACTTCAAAAACGGGAAAAAGTCATACATTTTCAAAAGATGCAGATGGATATGCTCGAGGTGAAGGATGCGGAATAGTAGTATTGAAATCTTTTAAACAGGTAAACAATTTGAATAAGTTACAGCATATTGTTACACATAATGTTACAACACGTACATTCTAGATTTTATAAAAAAAAATTAAGATAATAGCTTTAGGAGACAACGTATCAAGTGTCCAAATTTGAATCATTTATTTTCTACAATAGAATCCTTGTAACATTCCAACACACTTTCAGTTTTACAGATCAACAGGGTTTGCATTGTTGTTTGGGTATTTAATTTCTGTTTGAACGAAATATAAATATAATATTTTATTATCTACTTACCTGATTTTGTGTTTTTTATGAATATGAGAATCTGGACACGACTTGATTTAACATTTTATTAATATATATATATATATATATATGTATATATGTTTTATAAATAAATGTATGGGAATCATTAGTTAATCGGATGTACAAATAAGCCATAGATTATTTGACAAAACAATGCTAAATATGCATCAATCAAATAAAATATGGTTAATTTCCTACTATAGAAAATGAACACGTTGTTGAAGTCGTTTTATGTCTGTCCACAGTGCCATCCAGAATTTCTGATAAAAGAATATAATAAAACCTTTATCATATATTTAGTACTAAATACAGCAATTTTGTATATCTAATAAAGGTTCTTTTTCCAGTCTGTATCACCTACCCTGTATCGCATACCCCGTATCGCATGGCTGAACCCGTATCGCATACCCCGTATCGCATAGCTAAACCCGTATCGCATACCTGGCGTGACGTCACATCGAATGACGTCAAAGTTTGACCTATGACGTCCAGTTGCTGTGTTTCCTGGCATGATACGATATGTAACGTCATTTAGTTTGAATTTCTGAAAAAAATACTTGTTAGAGAAAATGGGTCATTTATGACACTGATTCAGACTTAAAATTTGGAAAATGATCGAAATACCCATTCTCTCTCCACTAGTTTTTGTGCTTAGAAGGTGGGTCCACGAAAAGAGGAGTCTCATTATCTCAAATGGTAAAATAAGCGAGTTAATTTAAAACAATTTTTTTATAGATTTCATGAACGAAATTATATTTATTTAGGTGAAAAGAAGCCTGGGGGAACGTTCACTGCATATCCCCCAAGCAACAACTGATAATACTTCTTTCCAGATTTTCTGTTAACATTGAATACCTTTGCAAATGATTATAAAAATTATTCGAGCCAGAATATTTATTTTCATGTGTGATAAGACAAGATTATTTTTCTTATCTAAATGAGGGCCTGCATAATTATTTCTAAAATCTGCCAGGCCCCCACCTCACAATCAAATGATTGTCTCCTTTAATATATATCATGGATCTGATTTTGTTAAAATATATGATAAACAGATCAATACATGGCAAAATCCGTATCGCATGCTGTATCACCACTCGACCAATATCAGCCCTCGGACCTTCGACCCTCGGGAATGATATTGGTTTCTCGTCAGTGATACAGCATGCGATACGGATTTTGCCATGTATTATTCTGTATATATTGTAACTTAAGCATCTGATAACATCATCAAACATATGCATTTATTAATCGGCGTCTTTGTTAGTTTACTATCAACTAGATAACGGAACTTTAAACGACTGCCATAGAGGTGGGAGGTTTAGCTACCTTTGACACAGTGTTTAAACCACCATTCCCTAAATGGCGAAATGTTGAATACTAAAAATTGGGTGGCAGCAAATCAACCATCTTAATAATGGTATATATTAGTAAAATCAAGACTGAAAAATGCTTTAAATTATTTTATTTATCAATCACATGTGCCCTTGTAATCTTTTCATTGATGTTATGTATTTTGAAAATTCAAGTTTCCTCAATAGTGCCTTATACTAAGGAATAATCGTAGGCGTTTTCGTAGTTGTATGTATTCCACTTAAGCTTTGCGTACTTGACTTAAACCAACTAAATTTTACCAAAGGAATATTCAGTTTAAGATGTGTTCTACATACCACTTAGATAAGAAAGACGGAGTTTCCTTAATTTAAATGTTTACTGTAGACAAGTTTAGTTTTTTTGTTTTTAGGCAAATTTGAAAAGAATCTACAAATTTCGCCACTGTGACTGGTAATTTGTATGATATACGAACGAGATTCATTTTATTGCGCTTTAATTATTACCTTTACCTCTAATTCGATCATAAGTTTTACCTTCGAAAATGGTGCTGTACGATGTTGTCTGTCATTATGCTTTTTTTTGCTTAAGTTGATACTTATCGAAAACTCGTGAACGTTTTGTCATTTAGAAGCGACGTTTTTCGCAGCGATTGGGACAAAAGTTCGTATTGTGTACCCTATCAAAATTCTACTGGACTATATCCATTTACAAGCGTCTTTGTTCGATATTAAGCAAAGCAATGTATTCATTGTCCGCCTTTACGGATACTTTAACTGTTTGGACGCTGCATTCTACTAGTCTATTAAAATGAGCGAATCGTTGACTACGCATCAGTCATACGACTGAGTGAATTACTTGTTTGTGAAAGTATCATACGGATTGAGAACTTGCGGTTATAAATTTTGCTATCTAAACGTATCTTGCAATGTAATCAACAACTAATATGTACATCTGCCCTCAATGAATCGAACAAGTTGGATCTTGTTTGTTTTCCATGGTATCTTATGAAACTACTGCTACAATACCGGATATGCATGAACATAAGAATGTTTGATACATTTTTTACATTTTTGGCCATGTTTTCAATTATTGTAAGCCTTCACACTTGACTCGCTCTTGACAGTTAACTATTCCATCCTCGACACGTTCTAAAATTTTGTCTTGTAATGATCGCAGGATAACTAACCCATCGGCTTTTGATAACATATTTTCAACGAAAGTGAACTCTCCTTTATATTTCAGTGCGGTTTCAAACTGTATTTCTGTCTACACTTCTTTGTAATTAACATAGGGTATTGTATATGTCATCATTCAGCTCTCGTTCCTCGTGTTTTGTTCACATGTACTATCTTGTCTCGGTCACTTTATTTCAAGCATGCACTGACATTTTCTACGACATAAAGTTTGTGATAAATGGACCACTCAGTTTTATGAAAGCCTTCATCATTTGTCAATTGTTTTCAGAAATCCTCCGACTCTGAATGAACGCTGAGTAATTCAACTGTTTTCGGTCTTGCAAAATTTGGCACAGTGTCCGATATTTAAACACTTGTATAATTTTAATCATCTAGCTAGGCATTTTCTCATGAGTGATTTTCCGCATCTTTGGCATGCCTTTTGTTGTTGTAATTGGAAAGGTGTTCTTTGTTTTATCACAAATTAAAATCTACGGAAAATTTTGGTTTTACAGGTTAAACATGAGCGTTCGAGATGTCATTCATCATTATAGTCTGCTGTTTTCTATTGATTGGAGAGCCATATCAGTTGCTTTCTTAAGAGTAAGATCCGGATCAAGCTGTATTTTGTAACGACAGTTTATAATCCTTAATATCGATAACGATCTCATTACATGTCTTAAATCGTTGTATCTACAATATTCAGTTAATGTGTATAAAGATGAAAGAGAATTAAATTCTCATTCACATTCTTCTGGCTTCCAATAGTAGAATTGAAATTTACTCGTTCGAAAATTACACTCCTTTTAACATGAAGTACTTATCAAATTTCTCCATCACTTTTGCATATTTCTTTATATTGTCCTCCGACAAATCAAATGATGCAAAAATATCATCTTCTTCTGGATCCATCGTGTAGATTAAAGAATAAATAACATTGGCGGTACCAATTTTTCTAACCTGTGTAGTTCCTGTTTTCCTTCAGCCCAAAAGCTTATCTTAATCGAGACAACATTTAGAGCCTTTAGTTCATGTTTCTGTCTTGAAAATGCCAATATTTTCTAAAGCAACGACTTGAAATGTTGCCATAATTTCTGTTAATAAATTTGTATTGCACTACTACTGGATTTATCACAGAATTGTCCGGTGGAATAACTTTAATATTTTAAACCGCTGCTACAATTATATAGGTGAGGCAAATATATATTCCATAATTATTTATATAAACATAAATTCAGTTATATGTTTTATTCTTATCTAAACTACATACATGTTTACAACAGAGTGTAAAGCCAAAAAGTGACTATGTCATCGTACAATTAGAATATTAGTGATAAATACAATTAGAATACATCAAGCCTTAAAACACCCGATGTCCGGATAAGTTATAATCAAGTTATCTATGTTATCAAGAGACAACCATCAAATAAACCACTGACAGAACAATCTGATTTGGCAAATGAAATCTAAGAAATAACGACACGACCTATGTCCGATTTCTGGCTATTGACATCTGCAATAACGTATATCATGGTTAAAATTATTATGTTAGTTATTAACCTCCACCTTCTTATCTTGAATTGGCGAATAAGACGGGTATTTAAAACAAAACGTGAAAACATGAATTTCCAGTTATGCAATTTATGCGAAAGTATTTATATTAACGATGACAATAATACAGGTTCAAAAGAAACTATTAATTACCGAATTTGAAGGAATCAATAACCAAAAATTCTGAAAAATTATGCCAAATACGGCAACCTATATCTGGTGGTAGAAAAACCTTAGCATTTAAACTACTTCAACTTTTGATAAACAGTAAACACATGAACACGATACCCGTGAATCAACGGCATGTCATACAGCCATTCTTATGTTTCCATTTATATATAACAAACGCTTACTGATATGTATTGACTAGCTTAATTCACGTTTACTCAATATTCACTCTTTACTTCATATAGAGAACACATTCTGTTTTTTTTTTTTTTTTTTTTTTAAACCAGCATAGACATGATAGAGTTCAGCATCGATAAAAATAACTAATTACAGATTGGAATGCGCTTAAATGTTTTAGTTGTTGACCATTCGTTTGATGTGTTTGTGCTTTTGATTTTGCCATTTGAATAGGGTCTTTCCGTTTTGAATTTTCCTCGGAGTTCAGTATTTTGTGATTTACCTTTTTTATATGCCTGGACTGTTCAATATAATTTTTATTACTTGTATTAAATCAAGTAATTTTTACATGCATATTTTATACCTTTATGAGTAAACCTTTTGAGTGCAATTTCTGGTATTTGAGAATAATTTGTGCCGATGCCAAAATACATCCATTAACTGCCTGCTTGAACAGTTATACACTTTTTTTCAAGGCGAAGCAAGATGGTGACAAGATATGGGAGTTGTTATGTCGGGATGTAATCAAGATGGAAAAGAAAATGTGCCAATTACAGCTCCATCAGGAAATCAACAGAAACATTTGTTGCAAAAATATATTCTAATTACAATATTTCTCCATCAGACATTCAGTACATTGAGACACATGGTAAATATTTTGTACAGTGCATAAGTATGTATTCACAGAATATTATAATAACCAAATCGATATCAGAGTAAAATTGAAACGGTGGATGCAAAACAAAAAACCTTTACATAACTGTAAAACTTTGAATGAACGTTTGATATTATGACCTATATTCGAAAAGAATATTGATAAAACATGCTAACATCTGTCATTTAGATTTAAACGTATTTGATCACGTTTTATATAATTTTATATGAATCAGATACAATTTTAATTCAATTTGTAATTTTAGAAATGTAATTTCTTAATTATCATTGTTCAACGTTTAACGGTAATAATCGGCATTTTCTTTCTTCAAATTATTTTCAAGATCTAATTTCAGGAACAGGAACTCCTATTGGGGATCCAACCGAGACTAATGCTTTAGCAGAATTTTTGCGCCTTACATGCCAAAAGATAGAAAAATTCCAATCGGTTCCGTGAAGACAAATATTGGTCATTTAGAATCATCTGCGGGAACAGCAGGTTTGATCAAAGTTCTGCTTATGATGAAAAATGATCAAATTGTTCCATCACTTCACTACTCACCGGATAATGGTAATCCTAAAATTAGTTTTGATGAAATTCCACTAGAGGTTTCTACAAGTTTGAGGACATGGGAGGCACATAAAATGAAACAAAATTGTCATGCGTAAATTCTTTCGGGTTCGGAGGAACAAACAGTCATGCGATAGTAAAGCAGCTTCCCATGACAAAATGTGCTGTCGACCAAACCAGAAAAGCGTCTCAGATACATTTCATTATTGCTTTTCTTCAGTATCAAAGGATGCCTTGATGAATACAATTAAACATTTTGTTGAGAAGATTAAGTCGGAAAGCTACGATATAGAAGATTTATCTTATACATCCCTTCTGAAAAGAAGTCATTACAGAAACAGACATGCAGTAGTCGCAAACAGTTTAAATGAACTGACTGAACAGTTAATGTCCTTTAGTATCACAGAAGATGAAAACACACTGAAGACAAAGTCAGCTCAAATAGTCTTTCTTTTTGTGGCGTTGGAACAGTTTGGGTAGGAATGTGTCAAGGTTTTCTTTCTTCTAATAAGGTTTTCAAACAAACGGTTATGGAAATAGACAAAGAACTTAAGAAGTACACAAAAGTGAGTATACTTGAAACATTGCAAAATCAGTCAACAGACTTTTAAAAGACCCTTTCTCGGACCGTTGGCAATATTTGCATGCCAAGTTGGACTTTTCAGTTTGTGGAGTGATATTGGAGTTTTCCTGATCTGATCATAGGACAATCAGTCGGTGAAGTGGCTGCTGCATATGCGGCTGGATGCCTTACTCTACCAGAATCTGTTCAAGTATCATATCACAGATCTTTCCTTTCGTCAAAAGCTGCAGGTGGTAAAATGATTGTTGTGGGTCACTGCAACATTGAACAAATGGAAAAGATATGCAAAAGTTATGAAAACAAATTAGGCATTGCTGTTTATAGTAGTCAGGAAACGTGTGTAGTATCTGGAGACGCAGATGCAATAAATCATTTAAAAGAAACTATTTTATCAAAGGAAGAGTTTCGGTCAGTTTTATCGAAAGAATTAGACGTTACATGTGCCTACCATAGTTACCATATGACTGGAGCTAGTAAACAGCTTGAACTTGAACTCAAAAATTTGAAAGGCAGAGATCCAAAATACCAATTATATCTACACTTTCAGGTAAACATGTCAATGGACCTGAAATGGGAACAACAGAATATTGGTCTTCAAACCTACTTAAACCTGTTTTACTTAGAGAAGCTGTTGCTGCAGCTATAGACCCTAACAAAATAATATTTTTGTTGAGATAGGACCAAAGCCAGTTCTACGTGCACATCTGAAGAAAATAACAAATAATGAAGCGATGACTATAACATCTTGTAATAATCCAGACGAACATAGGACGTTTACAAAAGCAATTGCTGAACTATATATGCATAATGTTCCAGTAAAACTGGATAAATTAATCAAAAATAGAAAATCTGTAACAGATATACCTAGATACAAATTTAACAGATCTGGTAAATTGTTGATGTCAAATGCTGTAAGAGCTACCCTTCAGCTTAAAACTACAAAGAGTGATACACATCCCTTTGTGTCTAGGAAACCCTTATCAGATGGTTTAAAAGTCACAATTTCTGAAGAGAAGACACCATACGTGTATGAACATGTTCTTGATAAACAACACATTGCACCTGGAGCGATTCATGCTGAAATAGGACTTTCTGTGTCGAAGATATACAGTAACCATCCACTATCTAAAACGTCTATCAGTTTGCACTTTATAAAACCTCTTGGTTTAGGACAAAACCAAGGAGTTGAATTGGACATAAGTGTGTCTAAAGAATTTGGCTCTTTCGAAGTCAGAAAGAAGAAAGATATTATTTGTAAAGGACATTACTCAGAAATGAAACGTGACGACCTAGTTCAAGTTAATGTTTCAGAAATCAAGAAATCATGTCCGATATATGTGAGTCAACAAGAATTTTATGACACTTTACGAGACTTGGGATTCGAATATGGATACTCTTTGACAGTCATTGGAAATTCTTGGAGATCGGACACAGAATATATTGCAGAAATGAATGTGCCAGATGCAGTAGCGAAGGAAATGCATGACTTGCATCTACATCCATGCATATTAGACGGGGTATTGCAAACATTGTCAATTTCATGGATTTCAACTCTTGCGCAATATGAGGGACTAGCAGCTGAAATGTCTCGACCAATTCCTATACGTTTGGGAGCTTTAACTGTGAGAACATCTCCAAGGAAGAAAATGTATGTATTTGGAAGAATGATGCAGTCTACCATCCAACAAGCCTTTCTCAATTTACTTCTACTGGCTGAAAGTGGCGAAGTTGTAGCAGCAATTGAAAACTATGAGGTGAAGAATGTTGCACCCGGGTTTTCATATACCTCTTTGTCAGAAAAACCTATGGAACCAGATGGTTACCTGTTGAAATGGAAAACTAAAAGTCCAAAAGACGACTTTCAGAACACTATGTGCATTTGTCTAACTTCTTCGTCGTATGATTGTTTGAAGTCATTATCTAAGGATGACAGTAATATTATGACATTCTTAGATGTTGCCTCTGACACAGTTTTGATTCAGACAGGATGTTACAGAAAATACAGATGGCGATAGCAAACAACAACATGAAATGGGGCGATATTTCAGAAATAGTATACTTTCCAGGATTTAGACATGTTTCGAAAGAGTTGCACTCAGATGAGATTTATCACTGTATAAAAGTTTCATGCTTGATCTTACTAAAACTGCTCCAGATGTTTTGTCAGAAGCAATTGATATTCAATTTATGTCATAACAGAGAAAGCACAACCAAATATTGTGGACGATCACATATATAATGTAACTGGTTCTGAACTTTGGGGTATGTGCAGGTGTCTTGTACGCGAAAGGACGTACTCTAGCGTGAGACTTGTCGATGTCACTGATGTTTCAAACGTACACCTTTTGCCGTTGATTATAGAAAATACGCGAAAGGAAGAGATGTTTGCTATACTCCAGAATTCAAGTGTTTTAATGATCTTATATACATAAATCAAGTTATAAAATTAACTGATGATTCCCAGGGACATCGCATGAATCCGTACAACAAGAACCAACACCTTGAGTTGAGATCTACAAGTTTCACAAACATGGAGAACTTGTTTTTATTGAAAATGTCAAACAAATGATGTATGATCACACTAGACAGACTAAGGTAGATGTTGAATTAGCAGCTGTAGTCCATAGAACGTTTCCTGTTACAACAACGATGGCAATAGATGACCAGGATCCATGGAAATCTTCACGAGAAGATGGTCATCCAGTTTTAGCTACAGAATTCTATGGTAGATTGACAGAAGAAAACAGCAGTAATGAACGTTCTGCGAGCTGTTTGAATAAATCCCGAATTTACCCCAGCAGATCGGAAAACACTGGAAATGTCTTTGTAAGCTGTTTCCCCAGCACTGTAACGAACATAGTTTTTGTCCCAAAGACATGTCTTATACCAGTAGAAGAATTCAAAGGACATTACAGACCTGGATTAATGCATGAATGCATTTTGTACCTTGCTGTTTTGGAAGAAATTAAAGCAAAAAGTCCGATTGGGATTATATATGACAAAAATATGGGCCTTGACATAAATCTACTGAAATCAATTTTAAATGCAGTTAAACGCAAAGTTGTATTTCTTTTGGATGATGTTGACTTTATAGAAAATGCAAAATGGAGGGCCAATGTCAATTAGTCCTTCTCTTGGATAACTCAAATAGTCTTGTCAGAATGTCCACAAAACTTTGCGTTCTTGCTTCCAAAATCATTGCACCATCGCAATTCATAAATAAATCTAGAGAACGAATACTTCGCCAGAGACTGCCAAATACTGAAATTTATATCATAAACTATGATGAAATCATGAGTGAACGCCGACTAGAAATGAAAGTTAAAACATTGCGATCATTGCTTGCTAAAGTGGATTGTATAACACCCAGTTCCCCAGGTGTACTGGAAGGAATTTCTATTGTAAATTTCAACCGAAACAGCCAGATGAATAATTGTGTTCAGGCACCTACAGTTGCTGTAAAACAGACAAAAGCCGAATTTTTAATAGGTCCGCCGGTTACATGATAGTTGGAGGGCTCACTGGCCTTGGATGGGAGATAGTAAATCTCATTGCAGCGATGGGAGGTGGCTGTATTGCAACCATTGCTAGAAGAATACCCACGGAAACAAGCTTTCAGAAATAAAATCTTTAGAAGAGAAACATGGTTGTCGAATTATTTCATTACAGGGTGATGTCGCAAACTATGAGTCCTTAAAGCAAGCGTTTGACAGGTATCGGGAGGAATGTCCATTATATCCCTTAAAGGAGTGTTTCATGGTGCAGCTGTGCTTGAGGACGCAATCATTGTTCATATGACAGAAGAGAAATTTGAGAAAGTTTTGAAACCTAAAGTTTTGGGAACGCTAAATCTTCACAGTCTTACTCAAAACATGAACCTTGATTATTTTGTGCTTCAATCATCTATAACTTCCGTTTTTGGAAATAGTGGACAAACTAACTATGGAGCTGGAAATGCATTCATGGACACGTTTGCATTCTACCGTAGATCAATTGGTATAAGTGGCCAAACAATTAACTGGGGTGCATTACATCTTGGTTTACTTACAGCATATGAAAACGTGGAGCGCCATCTGAATACTCAAGGTTACCAAAGCTTAAAACCAGATGAAATTATGGAATGTTTTCTTCATGCTCTCTGTAAAATTTTACCCAAATGGTATATGGAATATTCAAATGGGAGACTATCGTCCGCCAATCTCCTGATATGATTCATTTAACCTCAAAACTTCTACCAATATTGACAGAACTAAACTTACTGGACATTTTCACAGCAAAACCAAATAACAAGATAAATATTGATATAGAGGAAATAATGAGACTGCCTGAAGAAAAACGTCATGCCAAAATTATTGACGCCCTTAAGATGATTGTTGCAGATGCGTTTGCAATAGAACTTTCAAGTACAGATGAAATTACGACATTTGTTAATCTTGGCATTGACTCAATGAAAGGAATGTCATTGATAAACAACATATATGAATATCTAAGCTGTAGAATTCCGGTTATAGCTGTCTTAGAGCAAGAGGCAAATATTGAAAGCATTGCGAAACTCATACTTCAACAATTTTCTGTTTCCTCAGAGGTTTCGGGAATAGTCCCTGTAGATAGAATCCGTAAGGTTAAAGTGAGCTCAAACAGAGATGTGTAGATTTGAATTTCATTGAAAAGAACTTTTCCATCGGCAGTTTAACGACCCCAGTAGTTTTAATTTTATTCAAGTAGAAATCAACATATTTGACGAAACAGTAGATTTTAAAAGTGTGAAAAAGCTTTTCGAAACTTCTCTCTTTATACAGTTTCCTGGATTCATTTTACATTCAAGATGACGACTCGATAGTTCGTGTTCCAGGGAGATAATGAACGAAGATCAAGAAGATGAAAGTCAAACCCAGACAGTTTTACAGTCACTTGGCACCATGCAACAAGTGTTTAAAATTGACCGCCGTTTTCGGGGAGGGCTTTGTTCTAATCATCAGTCAGATCCTATGTCTTCAACGAAAATCTTATCTTTGAAGGAAGGGTAGTGAAAATAATATTTGAAAACCAACAAGAGTGTTGTAAGACTACAATACTGTGTGACAGAATGCTTTTGACAAGGAATCGACACTGAATCTGGCTTTTCATTTCCTGTCTTTGATTGAAAACGACACAGTAGCTATCGACAAAGGGCTTTATGATGCAGTTAATGCAGCGGAGTTGGAGGAAGCACTCAACTTGTTGAAAGATGATTTGGACAGTTTTGGCCAATGCTGTTGTCTAAAAATATCAAACCAGTCATGTTCAGGGAGCTAATAGCAGATGAAAGCAAACATGTTGATATTGAAATAACAACAGTCATGTGTGCACATGATTTGTCAAAATCAGTACATCGATACCTTCAAAGGAATGCAATAAGCATTAGGAATTTTTATTTCAATATACCAGCTTTTTCTGCATTTTACATCAAACAACGCAGTTGTATCCGTAACCTCTTATGTGGATGTTAGATCGTTTGTCAACGGATTGAAGGGTTGTGGCGGATTAGAAAACTGCATTCCATTTATTGCAGAGATTAAAATGACACCCAGACCATTACAAGGTTTCTTTTACATAATGCTGAAACTATTCGCAAATGTACACGATTAAGTTTACTACCATGGTCATATATGGAATCTCTGTTCGCAAATACATTGACAGGTGTAAATGCGTTTATGCATTGTGTTGCCGTAGATCAAAATGTAATCGACGACGCTTCGTTTTCAACTTTAAAAGCAAAATTAAATTCTTTTACATTTTGGAATCAAGATTTCACACAGCAGTCCATATCAAAGACCAAGGTGACGATGAACCTATTTTGATGTCTATGCATTCGAATCCACAATTAGTTGACACGCAAACAGCAACGAAAATACTCGAAGGTTTACAGAAAATGATGGAAGCAATCGCTGAAATTGAAAACCTGACTGTCAAACAGATGAAAACGAAATTTCGAACTCTAAAGGAACGACTACCTGAAAATGAAAAAGTTATACAAACTGTTGCCAATGAGCATTGTTTGACAACTATTACACATGAAGAGGAGGAGGTTTTATATAAAGGTAATTTGAGATGCAGCTGCTTGGTTCAAAACAGATGTATAATTAACCATTAAACGTATGATAAATATAATAAAAAGGCCAAAATAGTATTTACAGACACGCCTTTAATTAAAGTATAAAGAAAAACAACTTCAATATGTGTTTTAACAGTACTTATAACTACTACTAGTAAACATACACACGGACATGATGCATATTATCTACCAGTTTTATATGTTTTCCTTATTATATGCGTAAATCATTATAGTGTTATGATATTCAAAACGTAATTTAGTGTCAGAATAAAAGTATAAATTTAAATTTACTTTTCTTTTAAATTAGGTGTATTCCAAAAGGAAACAACTTACGGTTGGGATCACCAAGTACTATTGAGAATCAAGTATATTGATGGCAATAGAAAGGTGTTGCAGTGGAATGCTGGTAGAAAATCAAAAGAAATAGAAATAGCAGAGATTCAAAGAGCAAAATGTTCTTGCTTAAACGGTAATGTGTTGTCTTTGAGTCATTACAAAAATAAAGTACTACAATCAGGTCCGGTGTCCATTTTAATAACCTGTCTCTTAGAAAACCTTGCACAGAAAAAAAAAATGGAAAGTTATTTTTTTATATTTCAATCAATCTACATTTTGATGAAATGTGCTCATGATTTGGAATATCCTGCGATTGCAATACTTTCTTCTGATTTCGAAAATTTTAATTGAAAGGCATTTGGGATCTTATACTTTTGTTGTTAAAAGACTATCCAAATCAACCTGGATGATTAAATGTTAACTTTGAAAATAGGTCATAACTAACATTTATATTTTTCAAATATTATCCTCTTTATATATTTCTATCTAGTTCAATAAAACACCAAAACAATCTCTAAACATATTTCAAAATTGATGATACTATAAATTTTCAGAAAGTTAAGACATTGGGGTACAGCAGAGTTTAAAGGGTTGCAAGTTAAGACAAAACCCGTAAGATAAAATAACAGATAAAATGAAAATCATAATTTTGTTAGAAAATATCCTAAAAGATATAAGTCTTTGGATATAAAATCGGAGACCGACATTATAATGATATAAATCTTATTATAACTTTGATAGGTTTCTCAATTTACAAATCATTTTACACATCAGAACAAAGAACAAAATCTGCCAACATATACAATATTTTCAAAAACGAATTTGAATTATACTTTGAAGTAAACAGACACGTGAAAGAACGCAAAAGTAATCTAATTCGCAAATTTCAAAATTTTCTGTAAAATATGCTAGATTAATATATATATATATAGTTGTGAAGCATAACGTATACAATGATAACTAATGTATCTATAAAATGAGATACAACACATGCAAAGGACAAGGTACGATAAGGCCCGTTTTTGGCCCCCCTATTTTCTCATTTTTCAAAATTTGTTTTGGAAAGCTACTTATCACGTTAAAATATTCCCTTAGGTTTGAAGTTTGTTTGGATGAACTTCAAAACCATTAATTTCAGAAAATGGGTGAGGTGAGGGGTGTAAAAGGGCATCAAAAACGCCAAAAGAAGGAAAAATTACGATATTTGGCCATTGTTTCTTAAAATTTAATAGTGTGCGCCTACGTGACCCGGAGAAAATTATGGCGATTTAGACAGCAAAAACAGTTCTCATGACATTGGAATAAAAAAATTCCTGGGTCACGTTGGCGCAGGCACTTAAAAACTAAAAATTAGTTGTACTGAACACCTTCAAAGTGAATAATAATTACAATATTTGAATAATAACAGAAAGTATACCCCTCACCTCACCCAGTTGCAAAATTAGTGGTTTTGAATTATATCAAAACAAACTTCAAACATCAGGGAATGTTTTAACATAAAAGTAGCTTTCCAAAACAGAATTTGAAAAATGAGAAAATAGGGGGGCCAAAAACGGGCCTTATCGTACCTTGTCCTTTAAAATTGACACCTCTCCGTCCGTTAAGAAACCCTTAAATTACACTTATTTTAAAACTTTCAATCATAACACAAAATTCACGAAACATTATGAAAGACAATGAAAATTCTATTTCGATAACAAGAAACATATAATACCTAACCTTTTGATTATTGAATTCCCTCAGCCAAAGTTATCTCTTTACCGTTTTGGCTATCATGTGTATGTTGATTCTGGTGTTTAGGCTCTCAAACATTTTATATGTTTGGTTTTAGAACTTTTAGTTTCATCATTCATGACGAAAATTATTCCAAAAGACTTTATCGTGTACTTGAAATTGATATTCTATTTTAACGTCGTCAAGCAACTGTTATTACAAATTTACAGTCCGATGGAAGACGTAACCTTTTCCAGATACAGAGTTTTGACATTGGACCGACAAAGGTTTTCTACTTTGTAAATGCTTTGTGCTTAAAAGTCTCTGGTTTGACCCAAACACCACATAAAAATCCACAAACACTCATAATTAAAGAGAGCACGCTTCTATTAGACCACCATTTCTGTTCTGACATAATTATTACATTATTTTACATATTAACATTGGAAGAAATGGTGTGCTATTTACAAAGATTTTAGATTTTATTTTCAATTGATTACTTGCAGGAACATGAAAACAAATATTATTATTTTCCACAGGGATGGTGGCTGTCACTTTAGAGACCGATGCTAGACAGTATTGTTTCAAGACTGCAGACAAGGAAGAAGTGGACATAATGTGGAAATACTTTTCAGAGAACACAATTTAGTGGAAAAATAGATGATAAATATATAATTTCAAATCAGAATGATGTAAGAGGATAGCAATTTCTAAATATAATTATATATATACATGTATATACCTACCTTTGTTTTCTTTTCCGAATTCTAACTAAATGGTACAATGTTATTAATTAGCAGATATTGAAACTAGATAATGGATAAAAGAAAACAATTGCACCACTTTATTTTGCTTTTTAGTTTGTAGAGATTAACTTCATCATTCAGTTATTCAACACGTTAATATAAAGTATATTATAATGATTAAAAATAATACATTAAATTGTAATTTTCGTCTTTTCAATGAAGATAATCGCAGATTTCACTGCAAATGTTAATGTTATTTGCTTTATTTGTTGTTAATTTTGTGTTCTTCAATTTAAGTTTAGTATCAGAAATTGAAGAGAATAAATTGTTTTCCTTTAAATTTGATTCTTATTTGTCGAATGGATTGAAAGCGACATTAAATGCAAGCTTGGTAACAAATATTTTATTTTTAATATATTTTGCTAAAGTGAAACAAAAGCTACATTTATTATCATGATTTGTAACTTGCTAAATTTTGCATGCTAAGTTCTTTGAAAATCTATTTACCTGTTACATGTATATGATATATTCAAATAGTAAATGATAGTTATAAGATATTTTAAATAGTAAATGATAGTTTTGATTTTTCAAATAGTAATTGCTATTTATATGATTTTTCAAATAGTAATTGCTAGTTATATGATTTTTTAAATAGTAAATGACAGTTATATGATTTTTATGTCCGTCTGTACGTCCCAAAATTGGTTTCCGTTCCTATAACTTTAGTTTGCCTCAACTAAATATTATGAAACTTATACACAACGCTAGTTACCACAAAACACAGATCAAGTTCGAATTTGGGTAGCGTCACTTTTACCGTTCTCAAGTTATGCTCCTTTATAACGTTATAGGCAAGTGGGGCATCATTTGTGTCTAATGGACACATTATTCATTCATTTTGAAAATAGTAATTGCTAGTTATGTGATTTTTTCAAATAGTAAATCATTGTTATATAAAATATTGAAATTGTAAATGATAATTATATGATTTATTTGAAAAGTAAAAGCAAAGTATTATGATTCGTTAAAATTGTAAAAATATTGATATGATTTGTGCAAATGGTAAAGATAGTTCCATTATCTATCTAAATAGTAAAAGATAAACTTAAATAACAACTTGCATTCTAAATTTTGGTGCAGCTTTTCTTGAAATCGCAATTTTACCTCGTGTGTGTGTTTATTCTTCAAAATTCGCCCTTATAAGAGCAACTCAAAAATTTCTGAATTTACAGTATTAAAGTAATGAGCTGATACAATCTCAACAAATTGGAGTTGAACTGTTCTTGAATGTCTCCATATTTTGAATAATGCTTTTGATAAGAATTTTAATGCACTGAAAGTGTGTGGTGATCCAACTTCTGAAAATTAACTGTACAAACAATTGTAAAATCGTCTTTGCTATTTATTGTTTACATGCCATTTTAACTTCAGATATCTTATCAATATTATTTTGCAGAAACTGTATGTTCATGCATGTGTACAGTTATTAGATCTATGAATGATTATACATAAAGTGAATTTCTTTTTTTAAATGGAAATATCTGGTATTCCACAAAACAATAAATTTTGTTCCTTTGATATCTTTTTAAACTCTTATGCCAAAGGATTCAATTATATCAAGGTAATGTATTCGCATTCACACATGAATAACATATAAAACTCAGACTCTCTCAGAATAACCTGAATTACTTTATACGATTCATCAGCTGTCGTTGACCTACTCAGCTTGCTGTGTTCAGTCAGTCTGACTGTACTAGAAGTGCTATCGCCTATCATCATAAGCACAAACTAAAAATCAGAATTAAATGGCTTAACTCAATCGATAGGTACGAAACATAAAACAAGTAACATAAAACAACAGACACACAACACCGATATAAGAGTACTCGCAGTTACTCCAAACTAGTGCAAAGCCAAATACAACTAATAAAATATCATGGTCTCCAAGACTATGCTTCGATCCGTTTCCTACGTTTCCGACAATATACTGGAATATCGGGATCCAACTGTGTCTTGCCTCATTGTACGCTTGCAAAAGTGTGAAACATATTTTTCAATCCGATTTTTCATCGTATACTCAAATGAATAATACTTTTGAAATGGCCCTATGACATTCAGTAGTGGTATATTTTGACTGAATTTTCGTCGTTTTAACATCTGCGAACCGCGTGAAACGGTCAGTGATCAATAAATGTTTTCATAACCGCTTTTAAACCAGTCTAGATTCAAGTATTCAGCACAGACTAAATAAAATGGTTGATCAGACCTGGGATTTACCAAATCTGCTGCTTTTAATATAAGTGTTACATAAGAATTGTGTATAACATGTATAATAAATATAAAACACGATGACACCTTATTGTCCATATCTTAACCCATTCCAAAGTAAACGGGTCTTAGATAAGCAGAGTTGTACGTTGTTAAAATGAGTGTAAAAATCGGGAGAAATCCAATAAAATCTTTTGATTCTTATTCAAATATTGTGGATATCCGAATATCATATTTTATGAATAATTTAGAAATTAATAAAGGGAACTAATATGCCAATTTCTAGAACAATAAACAAACATCAAATATTTACGAATACAACGATTTGGTATGGAAGTTTTGGTTGTTACCGTAGAAAACTAATTACTAATAGGAAATCACATCACCATGATGTTGTTTATAGAGCCTGCAAATTTAGAAACGATACATGTAGGCTTATCGATCCATTGAATAAACTTATTCTATAAGGTTATCTTTTAAACGCTGTAATACGATCTTTGAATATTTGTTTAATCAGTACAAACATTGCTTTTGTCATCAATAAATTAAAAATCAATAAACATGTATTGCTTAAAACTAATCAACACTTACGGTACTACATCATGTGAATAATAATGTCTTGGCATTGCGCAAGGGTGTATTTTCCTAGTGTGTTTATGTTGTTTTTAAACTAAATCCATTGTATGTGCACTGATTGATTTGTTGTCTTGGTTACCAGTACATTATTTACATTAGTTGTGGCTTTGGACTAGTTTTTAGTAATTAAAATTGAGAATGGAAGCGGGAATGTGTCAAAGAGACAACAACCCGATCAAAGAGCAGAAAACAGCCCAAGGCCACCAATGGGTCTTCAATACAGCGAGAAAATCTCGCACCCGGAGGCAGGCTTCAGCTGGCCTCTAAACAAAAATGTGTACTAGTTCAGAGAAATGGACGTCACACTAAACTCCGAAACATATAGACGAACCAAAATAAAAAAAAAAAACATACAAGACTAACAAAGGCCAGAGGTTCCAGACTTGGGACATGCCCAAAATGCGACGGGGTTAAACATGTTTTGTGAAATCTCAACCCTCCTCTATACCTCTAGCCAATGTTAAATAAACAAGCACATAGCAATACGTATAGTAAAACTCAGTTTAAAAGTCAGTGGCAACACGACGGGTGCCACATGTGGAGCAGGATCTGCTTACCCTTCCGGAGCACCTGAGATCACCCCAGTTTTTGGTGGGGTTCGTGTTGTAGTCTTTGGTTTTCTATGTTGTGTCATCTGTACTATTATTTGTCTGTTTGTCTTTTTTTTTGGCCATGTCGTTGTCAGTTTGTTTTCGATCTATGAGCTTGACTGTCCCTCTGGTATCTTTCGTCCCTCTTTTAAAGGAAGTCCGAGTCAATGTTAGATTAGGTAACAGAAGAAACTTAGCAAAATGACAATGATAACATAAATTAACAAAGGACTAGTAGCAGTTACTGATATGTCAGTTCCAGACTTCAATTAAACTGATTGAAAGATTACGTCTTCATCATATGAAAATCAAGCACAATCCCTCCCATTAGGGGTTAAGTATCAAATCATCATAAAATATATGAGAAGAACATAACCCGTATCATGCCAACAACTGGTTTTAGAATAAATATGTTTATTTCCGATGCAAAGACCCTATGAGTGAATCAATATTTATTCAAAAAAAATGACATGACAACAGTATCGTAACTATATCCATTCTGAATGAATCTGTTTAAAGGTTTGGTTAATTTTTGAGGAGGATGTCGACTATTTTGTGCTTTGTATTGAATATTACTATCAAATACGTTGTTACATACACGAGCGAATCGAACAAGTTGAGATAAATAAACACTATAAGATGGTGACAAGGTAACGTCACCATCTAAAATGGATAATTAACAACAGGAAAGGATTAATCATCTCTTTTATCGTTAATTTTGGTATTAAGATTCCCGTTAAAAATATAGATATCAAGATCCAGGAAAGGTCAGTACTAATTGTTAGTATTAGCTTTATTTAAAGCGAGTTCAGCAGGATAAATCTCTTTAACGTACATACTGAAGTCGTCATTATTAAGAGCCGATATATCATCCAAATATCTAAAAGTGTTATTAAATTTTGTATCAGATGTTGTTTCGATGGGTCTTTGCTGATTTTAGTCATAAATTGTAACTCGTAACAATACAGCAACAGGTCCGCAATAAGTGGTGCACAGTTCGTCTCCATTGGAATTCCGAATAACTTGACGATATACGGAATCACAATAGCGAACAAAAATGTTATGTAGTAAAAATGCAAGTGCAGTTATCGTATCCAAGCAGGTCCAACTGACATACATGTAGTTCTTTTGTTTGTTGTTACTAAAAATGAACTAAAGAGTTTAAATATATATATATTCGCATTCTGGCTTTTTAAATGCCCTTTTAATTAGATGTGTGATTTTTCTTAATGAGATTATATAGGGTAGAAAATCAAAACTTTGAACTCACCAATATGAGCATGCAATTTATCAAGTATGTCCAATGAATTTTGACACTCCGAAAGTAATTAATTTCACTATTTTCAAAGGCCTTATTTGAACAATTTATGACCAGGTTTTTGATTGTATCAAGTGTGCTAGTAAGTAGAATAGACAGTTTAGTAGTGTAACAATGGCTTGAAGACGAAATAAATCTATATTTGTAAGGTGTTTTGTGTAGCTTCGGAAGCCAGTATATAGTCGGAACTTTCATGTTATTCGGTGCTGCTTGTAAAGAGATAGCTAAAAGTTTATATTTGTTACAGATGTCATTTTCCCAAAATGGAGTCAGTTGGAATGTAGGGTAGGTGAATTGGTGATTTCCTTTTGCAAAACCTCAATGTAAACTTTACGTCAAACAATAATGATATTATTGGCAGCCTTATTAGCCGGGACAAAACAAATTCCTTGGCGAGTTCTTTTAGCTTATGTTTGATACGAGGAATAGAACTATTATAGTTGTTGTTTGGAGTAAAATGTTCTTTAAAATGTTTAATACAAATATCCGGGGCGGGATTTTATCGCTATGTTGAAGACCCATTGGTGGACTTCGGCTGTTTTCTGGTCTTTGGTCGGGTTGTTGTCTCTTTGACACATTCCCCATTTCCATTCTCAATTTTATTTTATGTTCATTACTGATTTAAAAAAAGAATCTAAGGATTTTGTGTCGGCTTTTTCTCGTTTTACCCCTTTCGTGCAGTAAGTACGGAGTGAGTCGTGGACAAAAGGAGGGGGATTATAAGTGGCACGATCATATCTATTTATATCCTAGGTACTTCCGCAAATGATAAAAATACTTTACCAACGTTTAGCCCAAAACTATTAATTTTCAATAATATTAGGATTGAAATACATGTAGTTTGCTTCAAAATCTTTCAAGCCACTCTCATTTAATGAAGGTTATTTCTCAATCACGGGGAGTGGGGTCGATCTAAACATGGGATTTTGGGTACAGTAGTGCAGCTGGGAAAACACCCAAATTTCATAAATTAAAACCTTGAGAAAAATTACGACACTTACTATGTTTCCGATGGCAAAATCATGACCCATTCATAGTTTTCTCAGTAATCACATATCATACAATATAAATAAGAAGATGTGGTATGAATGCTAATGAGACAACTCTCCATCCAAATACAAGTTTTGATATCTTAATTTCATTTGAATAAAAACGATAAAACAGCATTTAAACAGACATCTATTATAATTCGGAGGATGAAAATTACTGACCCATTGATACTTGACCTCAGTGAAATTCATTGTATGCCATTAGTATAATTTAAATATAAAAGGAATCCATTCTAGCGGCACGTCTGTGTATACCTTCTTTTAGTCATAGAACCCCAAATCTAGATTGAGACCCACGTGCGTGTCCTCAATATCCCAGTTTTGAAATATAGTCCCATTTATATTATTTATCTCAGGTGTACCACCCTTTTTTCTTTCTAGGGTAATATTTTACCTTAAAATCTTTTATCATTCAAAACGACGTGTGAAAACTTAACACTTATGCAGTAAGCACCGGTATGTACGACCCCCTCCCCACCACTGAAAATAAACGTTCGCCCTCTGCCGGTTTCATTTGATTTGTTCCAACTAAAACAATGAAATTCAGATGCATGCATATTTTGCAACACACAAACATATTGTATTATAAGACATTTGGCAGGGATTTAAGTTAAATTTATAAAATAAAATATTTATTGTTTCGTTTCATTTCGTTTCGTTTTGCTGTATTTCGTTCCGTTTTGCGCTATTTCGTTTCGTTTCGTTTTGTTTTGTTCCGTCCGTTTCTATTTCGTTTCGCACTTTACAGGTACCCTTTTAATCATAGTAAATTCTGCACATAGTTTGTTTCAATGTTAGTTTTACTTGAGTATCAAGGAAAATTGATATTAACCCTTAACATACCGGAAGTTTAATTGAAAATGCAGGGATGTTAATTTCCCAATTTTCACCAAAGTCAAATAACCCTTTCCCGGTCTTTCTCGAAACTCATGGGGATTTTTATTTGATACAGACGAACTTGGTAGACGAAATAAATAAATGGCAATATACTGTACTAAAACTAGTTTTATTGTGTTACACATTGTGTATTTTAAAAGCTTTGCATGATATTGTATAATTAAGTGTGAAGAACTGTGATAGATCCAAAAAGGCCATGTTGATCTTGTGCGTAAATCGATTGCACGTCATTCACTGTTTAACAATATTTTCTAAGGGAGCTACCATTTGAGTTTTATGGGTGGGTGGGGGCTAGGATGAAAAATTTTGTCCTGCCTTTTTATGTTTCACTCTGTTCGGTCCTGCCTTTTTTAAAAGTTTATCCTGACTTTTTTACCTAAATTGTCATCCTGATTTTTTTTGCAAGTGTCTCATCCTGCGTTTTTTTTCACTCAAAACTCCTGTCTTTTTTCAAATTTCATCCTAGCCCCCATAAAAATCAAATGGTAGCTCCTAACCATTTAAAGGGCACTAGCTGTCAAATTCATGTTCACCGATTTGACTCAAATTCTCATATTTGATTTATAACCATGTAAAACGTTTATCCAAATTATAAAAGTCTAATATAAACAATTTAAGGGCATGGGGTAGATAATATATAGCTTCGTTTCGTGTGTATTTTGTCTTGACGTCATCTAATTAACAATCGAGTTGACCTCGGAAGACCTCTTATGGTCATATAAGCGATATAAACATAAATATAGATATAAATAGAAACCCAACTCGTGCAATTGGATTTTCTAGGTCTGTATATTTTGTGTCTTCCCGATTGTCCCCTTTTGAAAATACAGGTAAAAAGTAATGAAATTTTGTGGGACAATCGGGAATATGTTTGTGGGACAATTGGGAAGTTTAATTGTGGGACAATCGGGAATTGTTTTGATAGTGATTAATTTGTGTTTATAGTGTGTAGCAGGTAATTACAGGTAACTTATCAATGTAACACGAACAAACAATATTTACATATTATATTTTGCACATAACAAGTACAATTGAAGTATCATCAAACATAGAATATAATATTAAGTTATAAAATAGCACATATCAAGCACTTCTCAATTCTACATAAATGTGTACTAAATAGTTACAAATAAGCACACATAATAAACAGCTTAATACGATAAAGCACACATATGCCATGAAAAGCAGAAACTATAAAGCACACACCATGCAGAAGGTACAACATTAAAGCACACATACATAATATAAGTATCACAATACATCATATAATTGCAACAAATTTAGTCCAAGTGTAACAAATAAGAGGCAATGCTTGCATATAGTAAAACACACTAACTTCACCATTCTGAAGACGATCTCTGAGTTTTTGTTGCCTTAATTGAGTTGTGTTTATTTTCTTCTCTTTGTTGGTCGTCCTCCCACGGCTTGGTACTGGATGATGGTCACTTCGTTTGCTGCCTGCTCTTTTTTAAGGTAGTTCAGTACCGTGTATATTTTTGAGTGTGGTACTTTGATCACCTTCTTCAAGCTGCTGCGCCATCCTTTGAGACGGTTTGTCGTCCTTGGTCCTTCGGTTTAGAAATGGTTTCATAGTTGCCTGTAGCTTTCAACCCAGTATGTTGTGATGTAGTCCGTAAGGGAGCAACCATTTAACTTCAAGGGGGAAGGGGTTATGGTTTTTTGTCTGAGTCAGAATTTATTTTTTAGTTTTTCGACGCTTTCAAATTATTTTTTTTTCAAAATTTGACACTTTAAGGTATGGGAAAAATCTGGATTCAGAATATTTTTTTTTTGTCATCTGCTTGACCACAATATTTTTTTTTCATCAAATTGGGGATCAGAATATTTTTTTAGGAAAAAATCATAACCCTCCCTTGAAGTTAAATGGTCGTTCCCTAAACGGAGTTGTATTAGCTGTTAAGTCCGAATTTTCCAGGTCTTCCAGTGCATGGAACCAGAAGTCTTGATTTCTGCATGTGGTACCAGAGGAAAAAGTGCTGTGTAAATGTCTTCTAACTTCCTTGGTAAAAGTGCAAAGACTAATGGAAACATCTCTCCATCATCAAGTGCGTGTAGAGTGTAGTGCAATTGAGTTATTATTTATTTTTTTTAAATGCATGCATTTTTTCTACACCCCAAGTGTGACTGGGAATATAAATGTAGTCACTGCAGGTCTTCTTTCGACCGGTGTCATATGGTATTTTGAACCCCTAAAAGTGAACCCGGGGTCAAAATACCATGCATAAATGACCCCGGGGTCATTATACCGCATGGTATTTTGACCCCAGGGTCATTTTTACATATGGTATTTTGAACCCCTGCGGTATATTGAACCCCTGTTTTAGATAAATAGTATTGCAGATTATCTAGTTTACAATTTGTTGGCTATCATTTTTTTAATTGGAGGTTTTAGTAGGGGTCAATATACCGCAGGGGTCAAAATACCATGGCTAAATGTAATTTTCAAAACATCTTTTCAAGCATGTTAAATACATACTTACTACTTATTGGGAGTATTATTACTATATAAAGGAGTTAGAATAGTTAGAATTTTTAAATAAAAGGTCTATAGTAGGGGTTCAATATACCGCAGGGGTCAAAATACCATGGCTAAGTAAAACTTTCAAAATATCTTTTCCAGCATGTTAAATACATACAAACAACTTATTGGAGTATTATTACAATTTAAATGAGTTACAATGGATAGCATTTTGAATTTGGAGGTGTAAAAGGGGCGGGGGGTGGCGGTCAAAATACCATAGCTAGGTGAAATTTTCAAAACATCTTTTCCAGCATGTTAAATACATACAAACTACTTATTGGAGTATTACTACTATATAAAGGAGTTAAAATAGCTAGAATTTTTTAAATAAAAGGTCTATAGTAGGGGGTTCAATATACCGCAGGGGGGTCAAAATACCATGGCTAAGTAAAGTTTTCAAAATATCTTTTCCAGCATGTTAATTACATACAAACTACTTATTGGAGTATTACTACTATATAAAGGAGTTAAAATAGCTAGATTTTTTTAAAATAAAAGGTCTATAGTAGGGGGTTCAATATACCGCAGGGGGTCAAAATACCATGGCTAAGTAAAATTTTCAAAATATCTTTTCCAGCATGTTAAATACATACAAATAACTTATTGGAGTATTATTACAATTTAAATGAGTTACAATAGATAGAATTTTGAATTTGGAGGTGTAAGGGGGGAGGTCAACATACCATGGCAGGGGGGTCAAAATACCATGGCAAAGTAAAATTTTCAAAACATCTTTTCATGCATGTAAAATACATACAAACTACTTATTGGAGTATTACAACTATATAAAGGAGTTAAAATAGCTAGAATTTTTTAAATAAAAGGTCTATAGTAGGGGGTTCAATATACTGCAGGGGGTCAAAATACCATGGCTAAGTAAAATTTTCAAAATATCTTTTCCAGCATGTTAAATACATACATACTACTTATTGGAGAATTATGACTATATAAGGGAGCTAAAATAGCTTGAACTTTTTAAATAAAGGTCTCTAGTAGGGGTTCAATATACCGCAGGGGTCAAAATACCATGGCTAAGTAAAATTTTCAAAACATCTTTTCCAGCATGTTAAATACATACAAATAACTTATTGAAGTATTATTACAATTTAAATGAGTTACAATAGATAGAATTTTGAGAATAATGAGGTGTAAAGGGGTTTAGGAAGGGGAGGGGTGGGGGTGGGGGGTCAACATACCATGGCAGGGGTCAAAATACCATGGCAAAGTAAAATTTTCAAAATATCTTTTCATGCATGTAAAATACATACAAACTACTTATTGAGTATTACAACTATATTAAGGAGTTAAAATAGCTAGAATTTTTAAATAAAAGGTCTATAGTAGGGGTTCAATATACCGCAGGGGGTCAAAATACCATGGCTAAGTAAAATTTTCAAAATATCTTTTCCAGCATGTTAAATACATACATACTACTTATTGGAGTATTATTACTATATAATGGAGCTAAAATAGCTTGAATTTTTTAAATAAAAGGTCTATAGTAGGGGGTTCAATATACCGCAGGGGGTCAAAATACCATGGCTAAGTAAAATTTTCAAAATATCTTATCAAGCATGTTAAATACATACAAACAACTTATTGGAGTATTATAACAATTTATATGAGTTACAATAGCTAGAATTTTGAATTTGGAGGTGTAAAGGGGAGGGGTCAACATACCATGGCAGGGGTCAAAATACCATAGCTAAGTAAAATTTTCAAAACATCTTTTCAAGCATGTGAAGTACATACCAACTAATTATTGGAGTATAATTATCTTATAAAGGAGTTAGAATAGTTAGAATTTTTAAATAAAGGTCTATAGTAGGGGTTCAATATACCGCAGGGGTCAAAATACCATGGCTAAGTAAAATTTTCAAAATATCTTTTCATACATGTAAATACATACAAACTACCTATTGGAGTATAATTACTATGTAAAGGAGTTATAACAGCTAGAATTTTTGAAATTAAAGGTCTAAAGTAGGGGTTCAATATACCATGGTAGGGGTCAAAATACCATGGCAAAGTAAAATTTTCAAAATATCTTTTCATGCATGTAAAATACATACAAACTACTTATTGGGGTATAATTACTATGTAAAGGAGTTACAGTAGCTAGAATTTTAAAATTGGAGGTGTAAAGGGAGGGCAATATACTATGGCAGGGGTCAAAATACCATGGCTAAGTAAAAATTTCAAAATATCTTTTCATGCATGTAAAATACATACAAACTACTTATTGGAGTATAATTACTATTTAAAGGAGTTATAACAGCTAGAATTTTGAAATTAATTGCGGTATATTGAACCCCCTACTGTAGACCTGTAATTTAAAAAATCTATTTATTCTAACTCCTTTAAAAGTAAAAATACTCAAATAAGTAGTTTGTATGTTTTGAACATGCTCGGAAAAGATGTTTTGAAAATTTTACTTATCCATGGTATTTTGACTCCCCACGCGGTATATTGAACCCCCTACTATAGACCTATTATTTTAAAATTTCTAGCTATTCTTACTCCTTTACATAGTAATCATACTAAGTAGTTTGTATGTATTTAACATGCTAGAAAAGATATTTTGAAAATTTTACTTAGCCATGGTATTTTGACCCCCTGAGTTATATTGAACCCCCTACTATAGACCTCTAATTTCAAAATTTGTAGCTATTCTAACTCCTTTACAAAGTAATAATACTCCAATAAGTAGTTTGTATGTATTTAACATGCTGGAAAAGATGTTTTGAAAATTTTACTAGCCATGCATGATATTTTGACCCCTGCAGTATTTTGAACCCCTACTATAGACCTCTAATTCAAAAATTCTAGCTATTCTAACTCCTTACATAGTTATAATACTTCAAAATGTAGTTTGTATGTTTTGAACAGGCTCGGAAAGATGTTTTGAAAATTTTACCTAGCCATGGTATTTTGACCCCACTGCAATATATTGAACCCCCTACTATAGACCTATTATTTCAAAATTTCTAGCTAATCTAACTCCTTTACATAGTAATCATACTCAAATAAGTAGTTTGTATGTATTTAACATGCTGGAAAAGATGTTTTGAAAATTTTACTTAGCCATGGTATTTTGACCCCTGCGGTATATTGAACCCCTACTATAGACCTGAAATTAAAAGATTCCAGCTATTCTTACTCCTTTACATAGTAATAATACTCCAATAAGTAGTTTGTATGTATTTAACATGCTGGAAGAGATGTTTTGAAAATTTGACTTAGCCATGGTATTTTGACCCTCCCCTTTTTACCATAGGAAATTTCAACTCCTTTATATGTTAAGTTTTCAAATAAGCAGAGCATTCAAGGTACATGGTCTAGTCATACTGTTTCAATAAGGATTTTAATCAAATTTTGTTGTTAAGGCCTTCAGCATGTTCAGAGCACTTATACCGAGCCATGGCATTATTTTTTTCCTACCATGGAAAATTTACCTCACCTTTTGGTATGTATGATTTTCAATCTATTATAAGCTTAAAAGTAATGTATAATGTTCTTATTATTATCTAGAATAAAAAAAACAGGGGGGTTCAATTTACCATGGGGTTCAATTTTATATAGGGGAGGTTCAATTTACCATGGGGGTTCATTTTACCATAGCGGTATTTTGACCCCGGGGTCAATTTACCATGGGGTTCAAAATACCATATGACACCGGCATTAAAACCCTAGTCAAAGTGAGGCGTCCGTTCGCCTGTGCGGGATGTACAAGTACGCAGCCACGTCCGGTCAGAATGGGGACGTTAAATCCGATGTCTGGTGTAGAGAGTGCCACGCTCTCTGCACGTTAAGAACCCTTGCAACAACTTCTTGAGGGGTCCGTTGTTGCAAGGCTAACTTTTTCTCCGTATCCAATATACCCTTATTTTCCAGTGGCAATCTAAATTTCCCCAACCTATGGCCTTTATTACAGGACCTACCTATTGTATTTATTGTTAATTTTTTTCGTCCTGAACATGTATGAAACATTCGCCACTGTTCGTTAAGCAACCAACAATCAATCAATCATTATTTCTAAAATTACGGTGTTGATATTTATTTTATGAATAAACGTAAAATTAGATATATTTCTTAACTCAAAATGTTATATTATTCAATCAAAAGTGCATAAATCTGATAATTAAAAAAAATTAATCAAATTTAAACATTTATGAAATTGATATTAAATAATAGTTTGAACATGCAATAATTAATTCTTGTTTATTTAGCAACAGAAACAACAGATACCTTGTTCTTTTAAGAACATTATACTTCATAAAATAATGTGGGACAATCAGAACTTTTATGTGGGACAATCAGAACTCTAAAATTTTAAAAAGTGGGACAATCGGGAAAAAACCGTTTATTTTCATATATGTTATAGATTAAAAATATATGTTAATCATCGTTTTCACCTGTACAAGAATGATTTTTGTGGATCGAATCAGTCAATCAAATGATTTACCTTTGTTTCACTTTCAATGTTTACATTCTTTCCATTTAAATAACCTAACATGCACGCTTAATGCGTTATCCATCTCTAGGTAAGGGGTTAAATTGAAGTTCACATGAATACGGATTCAATGAGGTCGAATTATTCACTTGCAAGTGAATAATTCATCATCAATGTTTCTTAGCTTAATTTGACAAAATTGAACCATACTGGCTGCTAAAAGCGAATTATTATTTCACTATTTCACTTTCATTAATGATTGAACAAAAAAAATCATACTTTAGATTTTTATATATCTCGTAGCTAGTGCCCCTTTAAGGTTTTTACTCAATCTTAAATAAGGCTTATTGAATAAGCTATTAACTTTGTGATATAATAGAATTTCTAACAATTACAGAAATTACACTTTTCTTCGAAAATTTAAAGACTTCAATTTTCGAGGAAAAATAAATCTCAGACTGATATTTTTAATATGACACTAAACTTAGCCTAATTTTGTTTTACTGCAAAACTGTACGGTATGTCATTTTCTATAAAGAATACAAATTAGAGTAATATTCTTGCATATATTTATTTTTTTCATTTAGTAGTCCGTTTAATCATATAATTAGGAGATAACTGTATTGTATTTTAAAAGGCGTGGCTATATATGATTTGTAACATAAATGGGCTATGACACACGTCAAAGGTTAAATGCTGACCAACAAAACTTTACTGTTCTTTTCAATATATCAATCAAATAGTGGCGTGTAGTACGGAAGCCCATAGGGACGTACAAAAATAATATTATATCGTTATTTCAATATATATATGATCGTTATTTCGATATAATTAGAACGTTATCTCGATATATTTATATCATTTTCTTGATATTTATATCGTTATATCGATATATTTATTTCGTTATCTCGATATAATTATATCGTTATCTCTAAATTTATATCGTTATATCGATATAGTTATATCGTTATCTCCAAATATTTATTTCGTTATCTCTATATAATTATATCGTTATCTCGATATAATTAAATCTTTATCTCGGTATTTATATAGTTAAGGTAGGGTGGGGTTATTGCACCTTTTTGCAAATAAACTTATACATATATCAAAATTCTAGCAGAGGGTTAAATTGATCAGTACATAATGATCTGTATCTGCCAAAATTTAAATTCAGGTTGATTGGAAAACTTATTAAAGAGCTATGGGCCTTTATTTGCAATTTTTCAAATCTTCATCTTAATTTTGACAATATCTTGAAAGTCGTAAAAGCTAGAACCTTTTTAGTTTTTCATCAATATTCAAAAGTATTTCCTGTTTACAATTATCTTACTACTCTAGGTAACAGACTAAGGTTCCCTATTTACAGAAATGCCATATATCCGGGAGCAAAAGAAAGCTATCAAAGTCCAATTTAACCTTTATTTAACATTGAGTTTAAAAGAAATACATAGTTCCCTATGCATAATGATAAGCGCATATCATATCAAAAATATAAATGCATGATAATTACATAAAGGTTTTCTTTGGTAGTAGATATGAAATTATAGAAACATTAATTTTAAAAGGAGAAGGCTCAGTAAGACCCTTTTTGGCCCCAAAACATAGCAGTTTTACAAAATTGGTAAAATGTAAACTTATAGCTATTTATTTGAAAGTAGATACTTCTGTTACATAAATATGGGCTGTTTTGGCTATACAATGCACATGTATCGGGTACTAGCATCATTGAGTCATGCTAAATTACTGAAATCTTCGAAATTTTAGCATTTTGGTTAATTTTAGACGATTTCCGTCTGAAATGGAAGTGGCCGCATGTGTGTTCATTCTTAATATTTAAATGTAACTTGTATTTGATGATAATACATAACATATATAAAGGTTGAGAATGAACACGGTGGGGCCACTTCCATTTTGACAAAACCATCTGAAAAGTGGCATATTCATGGCATATTTGATAGATTTTCATATTTAAGCTTGAATTTGAGCGTCTTTAATGACTAAATCAGTTCCAATCTTTCACATAAACTAATTGAATCGACTGAAATAGACACTTAAGTGTTTAAAAAGTATCAAAATGTTTCATCAGATGAACCTGAACTTTGAGGCCAAAATCGGCCCTTACCGGACCTACTCTTTTAGGTGAAATGTATTTCTTACTCTAAAAGAAGTATATAAATATATGCAGTGTTGTATATGTATACATATTTTAAAACACGTCTAAACATCAACCTAACAATGTTAGATCTGTAAATTTGCTTTCGCAATATTTTTGTTCTTCCCTCGCCGGAATTCAAACTCATGCTCTTGAGATATCATAGCACCAAATCGCCTTACACTATGCCCGACGCGCTAGACCACTCGACCACCTAGGCTCTTCAATAATAAAGCTTTCGGTGGCCGGGTGTTACTTTTCCTCGTCGTATATTTTGAAATATATATACATATACAACACTGCATATATTTATATGCTTCTTTTAGAGTAAGAAATACATTTCGCCTAAATTTTCAAAATTACTATTTCTAATTTGTTTTATCGATCAAATCAAATCCATTCAATTCAAATTTTAGATTAAAAGCTAGAGCTTTAGTTTAAATTGAAATTGTTTATATCATTAATAGCTACAATAAAGTCTTGTGGGAAAACTTTCAGATTTTGCTTCTCTTAAAATACTCAAATTTGTAGATTTTCGCATATTTTTGCTTATTTATTGAAAACTTATTAAAGGTCCCAGGCTTGCTTGAATTTTTATTTTATTTTATAATATACATAAGGTCAGTAACTCGACAAATCAAGAATATGGTCTTCGTTTTCTCGTTGTATTTTATTGATGTATTATTAAATTGAGAATAGAAATGAGGAATGTGTCAAAGAGACAACAACCTAACAAAGAGCAGAAAACAACTGAAGGCCACCAATGTGTCTTCAATACAGCGAGAAAATCTCACACCCGGAGGAGTGCTTCAGCTGGCCCCTAAACAAAATGTATACTAGTTCAGTGATAATGGACGTCATACTAAACTCCGAAATATATAAAAGAAACTTGAATTAAAATCATACAAGACTAGCAAAGGCCAGAGACTCCTGAATTGGGACAGGCGCAAAATGCAGCGGGGTTAAACGATGTTTTGTGAGATCCCAACCCTCCCTCTATACATTTAGCCAATGTAGAAAAAACAAACACACAGCAATACGCACGCACAGTAAAACACAGTTTAAAGAAGTCCCAGTCCGATGTCAGAATAGGTAACAAAAAAAACTAATTTAAAACAAAATGACAATGATACACAAGTTAACAAAGGAATACTACCAGTTACTGACATGCCAGCTCCAACCCTCAATTAAATTGTCTGGATCAACATCTGAAAATTTTCAAAGGTATATTCCATTTTCTTTAAAATGAGCCATAAACCGACATTTTACATGTAATAATAAAAGGTTATGCAATGAAACATCTCATAATTTGAACCTATTTACCAAGGTCGGATAACTATCGGTCAGCGCCGGCTAACCCCACTGGGGATTAATAGAACATTCTTCATTTCGCGCACTTCAGATGGATGCCAAACCTTGAAAGACATTAAACAGGCTTATTTTTTGGAGCTGGCAGTTTATTCCGCTTGCTTGATATGTCAATTTCTGTTTACATTGATTGTTGTTTGCTTAACGTCCAGTCGCAAATATTTCATGCATAATCAGGACAAAAAAGAAAGCGACAGACCAGGGAAGCCGATCGAACTGCCGGTTCAAAATGTAATGCCGTTAAAGTTTTGTATCAATCTGTAGCTGACGCGAAAATGCGTAGAATTGTCGATTTTCAATATAGGTCCCAGACACGCTTGAAATAGTATATATCTATAATACTAAAATAACGAGGTCCAATTTGTTAGCCGTAATGGGGTAAAATGACAAATCAAAGAATTCAACTTTATATATAGCTAATATAGGACAATGGTGTTGATTAAAAATTACACCACTCCAGACCCTTTTGTTTTCCACATAATTAATATTGCCAATAATTAACAAGTTCCGGGTCGAATCCGATACCGATACCAATAGTATATTCACCTGTTACCTATTACCTTATCTGTACGTTCCGCATCTGACAGGCGCACCACCAAACGGTGTATTTAGGATTTTGCTGTATACACGGGTCATAATCACAGGGTTGACACTACTAAATTCAATCATTGTCACATTGTTTCCTATTTTAGTATTTTAATCAGTTTGACTTTATAAGATGACAATACGAATACTAAAATCTAGACTTAGAATAAGGCGTATAGGTACAGTTTCAATTTGTTAGCCGGCATGACATAAAATAGTGAATAAAAGAATTCAACTTTATTTATAACTAATATAGGACAATGCTGTTGATTAAAATTACTCCATTCCATGTTTTCCAAATAATTAATATTACCAATAATTGATGATAAGTTCCAAGTCGACGGGTTCAAACAGAAAGATTTTGAAAGCAGAAAACTGCATCTTATAATCAACATGACTTTATCTGATGACAATACCAATACTTAAAATATAGGCTAAAATATGGCTTACACATAGGTTATATACTTTAATTCAGTCACGGACCCGCGATATCACGGGTGTGTTCTAGTATCTTTAATAAACACGAGGTCGAACAACTATCGGGGAGCGCTTGCTTACCCACTGGAGAATCAATCGACAGTTACAGTAACTTCCTACGACAAAATTCATTACATTTATATTTTCCGGTGTACATTTTTTAATTTAACGCCAATTTGTCCCAAGTAAGAGTCTTATTAATTCTCTTACTACATCTCATTTTACGACCTCGTGTATATTAAAGATATGTAAACCAGTTCAAGCGGGCCTGGGACATTTAAAACTTAATGTTAAATAAAGGTTAAAATGGACTTTGTTAGCTTTCTATTGCCCCTGGATAGATGGCATTTCTGTAATCCGGGAACCTTAATCTGTTACCTGGACGACTAAAATAATTGTAAACAGGAAAATTTTGGAATAATAATAATAAAAAAGGCTCTAGCTTTTCAAGAGAGGACGAAAGATACCAGAGGGACAGTCAAACTCATAGATCGAAAACAAACTGACAACGCCATGGCCAAAAATAAAAAGACAAACAGACAAATAATAGTACAGATGACACAACATAGAAAACTAAAGACTAAGCAACAAGAACCCCACCAAAAACTGGGGGTGATCTCAGGTGCTCGGAAGGGTAAGCAGATCCTGCTCCACATGTGGCACCCGTCGTGTTGCTTATGTTATTACAAATCCGGTAAATAGTCTAATTCGGTAAGTCACATTCGTGAAAAGGGAAGGGTATTGTAGTTACGACATAAGGAACATATCCGATATCATCTGTGAAACGGTTATTCCATAACGGTCAACCAACTCGTGATGGCGTCCGTAAAATTTACGAAGGATGATTTCAACTTCACCATTTGGAACTCTTGGTTTAATAGCTTCCTTGTGAGCAGCAATCCTTTATCAAGGAAATCATGATAGGAAACACAAGCCCGGGAATGTCAAAATTATAAAAATTGAGAAAAATTGCAAATGAAGGGTCATAGCTGAAACGAATTTTCGGATCAATCTGAACTTAAATTTCGGCAGAGGCAGATCATAATGTACTGATCAATTTTACCCTCTGCAAGAATTTTGATATATGTATAAGTTTTGAGTTATTTGTGAAAAAGGTGCAATCACCCCACCCACCTTCACAATATAAATATCGAGATAAAGATTTAATTATGTCGAGATAACGATATAATTATATAGAGATAACGAAATAAATATACGGAGATAACGATTTAATTATATCGATATAACTATATAGATATCGAGATAACGCTATAATTATATCGAGATAACGAAATACATATATCGATATAACGAAATAAATATCGAGATAACGATATACATATATCGAGATAACGATTTAATTATATCGAAATAACGATATTTATATTGAGACAACGATATAATATTATTTTTTGTAGGTCCTCTATGGGCTTCCGTAGGCGTGATACTATATCTGATTTCCAGAAAATTAACACATGCAGCAGCTGTCAGTTGGATTTGTATGTAAGAAACAGGTACATTTAAATGATTGTTGCCGTGGGATTCAGGTTCAATAGCCATTTACGTGTTATAGAATATTTTTCTCCCAAAACCTCTTGAAAAGGGGGATGGGGATGCAAAATTTTATTCGATGTTTATCTGCCCTCCAACTCGGAAATGACGTGTAGTTTGAGGAAACATTGTATAATACCAATTGTTAAGGTAATTAATACTATTCTTCCATTCACAAGAACTGGAAAAGATCGGTTAATTGATTGCAATGGTTGTATGTTGAATGCGTGTAAGATCCAGGGACAAATATTTGAAGCATGATCAATTCACGGAGATAGGCCTTTATAAAATGAAGAAAATTACTAAACATCCAGTGACATATATTTTTCATTAATTTCGACACGATAAAAACAGGTTTCTGACCAAAATAGCAGTAAGAAAATTTGTAGTCATTTCTATTACATTTTGTTTTATTCTTTCATTAAGTGGAGGAAATTAAACGATTAAAATTCCAGTGACAATTTTTTGAAATATTTGTATTGTCACGATAAAAACAAGTGGCAACCAATTTATCAATATCGCCTCTTCGTTTATAGACCACGTTATTCCTTTTGTAGCTCTCCTCGAGCATTCATTTGTACCATTTTAATTTAGGGTTAGGTTTACAAGTTTGGCTAATGTTAGGGTAAGCCCCTCACCCCACCCCTTTTCTCGATTTGTTTTGATATATTGTTGTGTATGCATTTTGTTTACAATTATTAGGACATTTTATGGTCATTGATTTCATAGTTTACTAGGCCAAGGAGGCGGAGCTAGACAGTGAAATAACAACTTTTAAGATGGAAGTTAGAGCACTGGTCTAAGCTCCTCCCATTCGTTGCTTTCTTTTCCTATGACAGCGACACACGGCGGGACTGGAGAGTGCAATAACTAAAAATCATTCAGTTAACGCACTCCTCTAAAATAACCGAAGTTAACTCACTCGAAGATCAAAGGAAAAATTACCATTCATGTTACAATTGAATTTACCTAGCGACGCGTAGCGAGATAGGTTGACAGGTATTGCGACAGTTGATCAAGTTTTACGAAGGTAAAACTTAAAATATAATACAGTTATCTCCATTCTAATGCCACAAAATAAAATAGATTCCATTTTAGCAAATATTTTGGCTTAAAATGCCATAAATGAAAAATTCCATGAAACCGTTACATCGTCTTTGGATTCTAAACAATGTGACTTCATAGGTATACTCATGATATCAAACATAAACACAATACTTATTCATACTTGTCGTACGCTTCTGAATGGTTTGAATATTGACAAAAAGTAGATTTTGAGGCACAAAATGTGACTTTTTGTTTCTTTTTGAGATATTATCTTCCAAAAAATCGGATTTGAAAAGGTGGTTTTCCTAAGTTGCAGACTGGTAGAACGTGGAATCTAGCACCTCAAAATAAATGGTCAACGTCCAATGAAAATTATCGTTCCAAATGAATTGCATTTTGTTTCTGTTATAGAAGGAAGCATATCAGTAGTTATCTTACCTCCTAAACATTTCTAGAAATATGATTGGTTAAAACGACCGCGTGAAGACCGTGTAACTAAATTATCTTACCTCCTATATATTTCTAGGAAAATGATTGGTTAAAAGCGACCGCGTGGAGACCCTGTATATTACATATGGGGTTAGTACTTAGGGTCTTTCTGTTATGGGGATGTATAAGTACCCATCCACGTCCACTCTGGGTTTTGTTACATGTATTTCTATTTGTATCCATCTGATGAGTTAAGCCTTTTTCAACGGTTTTTATAGTTTGTTCTTATGTTGTACTGTTACACCACAGTTCCAGGTTAGGGGAGGTTGGCGCCTTCAAACCAGTTTAAACCCGTCACAGCCACATTATGTATGTACCTGTCCCAAATCAGGAGCCTGTAATTCAGTGGTTGTCGTTTGTTGCTGTGTAACATATTTGTTTTCTTTCATTATTTTGTACATAAATTAGGCTGTTAGTTTTCTCGTTTGAATTGTTTTACATTTGTCATTTCAGGGCCTTTTATAGCTGAATATGCGGTATGGGCTTTGTTCGTTGTTGAAGGCCGTACGGTGACCTGTGTCATTTGGTCTCTTGTGGATGGTTGTCTCATTGGCAATCATACCACATCTTCTTTACTTTGATACACGGTTAGTAGTGGTGTAACGTCCCTTTATAAAAACAACACGGCGTTGAGAAAAATCTAAAACGTTTCACCCGGACAACAGATGCAGATATTGATGAAGAACGATTGAGATAAATTCACAAAACACATTAAAAGCCAGCAAGTTGTTATTGTTGGCATTTGTTTTGTATAGACCAATTGAAGGAGATTCTCTATATTAAAGACTTGATCACTTTGATAGGCCACTAATCTAAATACCACATGTTAAGATAGTCGGTTAGATAAATTCGTTACACAGTGTGCTAATGACCTAATACGATATATATGGGGTCAGTAAATTTCATATGGTTCGAGCTTCGCTCTCACTCCGTATGGAATTATTGACCCCATATATATCGTATTAGTTCGCTCAAACCGCATATGAAATTTGCTGACCCCATATATATCGTATTAGGTCACTAGCAAACTGTGTAACTTATATTGTAGGTGGCACTTTTTAAATATAGACAATGCAATTTCCCATAGGAACTCCTTTAACGGCTAACACTATGCCACTTTTACTATGAAGTTTCTTATTAAATTATATCCTAGAATGGAAAGTTCATATGCACTACTATTTTTCAAAGGCCAAAATTTTAAACAAAGGGCTGTACGGCATATTTTCAACATTTATATGCCTCGAACTTCTAAGAGTTTAAACTTTTACTAAAATTATGCAAAACCCTACCTTCACTTTGGGTCTTCCGTATAATTCAATTTGGCCGCTACCCATGTGTATTTATACTGGTAAAATTCCCATGTTGTATCTATATGAGATGAAACATAGAGATCATATCTGGGACCCAGTCGGTAAACAATATACAATTATTGACTTTTGATGAGGTTGATACAATGATTTTTCAACCAAGAGAATAGATATTTTACGAGGCCAACGGCCGAGGGTGAATGTCTTATCTATGGGGTTAATAATTATAGATTATTACATGGCATTTTCCATATTGGCCTGGTATCAGCCCTAGACTCCCATATCAAGCCAGAGGGCTTTGGCCGAGGGCTTGATATGGTCGTGGCTGATAACACGGACCATATGGAAAATGACATGTAATAATCTATTTATCACATTTTTCAAGCAAGAGAAAAAAAAAAAAAATAGCATATACCCAAATTATGTTTGATATTTTCAACAAAATTCAAAAAACATTTAACGAAAACAATTTAAAAATGAATCGCCGTGAGTTAACAAAGTTCGTATCCCAGTGAGTAAACAAAGTTTTGTGAAAAGTTTAACAAATAATTAACAATAAATATATTAATTCTCAGAATTGTAAATATTAAACGACTTAAAGTGTTACATTTCCAATTAATGCTGACGAAGAATACACCATATCGCTACTATGATTTGGAAATATGTTCCGCTTGAACTTTCGATGTCATACAACAATCACTTTTTCATTGTGGCGTCATATATTTTCTAAATTCTTTATGACGTCCAAATTTTACGGGAACTTTTGTGATTTCCACTGTTGATTTTTTACATTTTTTCTACTACAGCAGATTCGTAAATTTCTAAATTTCTTTTCATTGTGTTCTCATTTTTCATTTCTTGTATGAATTTACATACATCGTCATTTGATCTGTGAGAAACCTCTCCTGATCGTCTAACTGCTTCGGATGACAACTTGTTTACAAATAGTTTTTGATTGACAGGTTACCGGAAGTTAAACTCGGGGGCTCGATATGGATTTCAAGGGCTGATATCGATATTGGCCCCGAGGGCTGATAACCAACCTTGACTTCCGGCTATTATTGGCCATGCAAAACGTACATATCAGTACAAAATAAGTGATAAATCATTGTATCAACTGATATCAAAAGTCAACAATTATTTAATTTTATTAACCAACTTACTACAATATGTATAGAAATGCCCATGCTTTATTAGAGGAAAATTTCAGCAACTGGTCATTATGAACGGAGAAATTACTACAGCCAGTCATTTTGAAATTTAGTCATGCATTACGAAATCACAGTCATGCATTATGAACAGATGAAACGGGACATCGATTAAATCAAAATGTCGTTTATTTTTTAAGATAAGGGACAACTTTTAAAAATTTTTTAACTTAATATCATAAAAAAGTGTTAATGATGTTCAGTGTTTTGTTACGACTTGAAACGGAAATATTTCACTGCCTTTTGAGTACGACTTTCGATTATTATCACGGTTTCATTTCCGTTGATCAATTATTAGAACGCAGACTACTCAAAGAGTAAGAAAAGTTAAACTGTCTGATTTATTCCTCCCAGCTACTTTATATTTGCTAGATAAAATGAATTGTAATAGCATAGAATTAAGTACTTGGATGAGAAATCAGAAATTACATCTGACAATGTTGACCAAAAATCCACCGTGAATGGGAAAAGACAAGTTCAGCTACATGTATGAATTCCCATATCTTCTTCACGGTAAGATTATTACTCTTTATTTAATCGAAGATATTAAAACCATTTAATAAAAGTGTTATGAACTGGCTTTTTCTGTATTGGTCCTGTTATCGATTCGTGGTTAGCTGTATTTGAATCCGAGACTGGAAGACTGTTCTTAAATGAAGTTTTTTAAGTTGGTTAATAAAGTATCAATATATGGACTTTTTAATATTGGCCCTGTAACATGCCCTTGATATTAATAATGGCCTCGGACAGTTGTAATGGCCCTCGGCGTTGCCTCAGGGCCATTACAACCATCCTTGGCCATTATTAATACCTCGGGCATGTTACAGGGCCAATATGAAAAAGTCCATACATTAATACTATAATATTACTTTTAATCCATCTCAAATTTTAGTATTTGCTCAAGGTATCTAACTGCTCCTTTTATGCTAAATATATTATCTGCTTGGCAGTTGCTAAACTTTTATGAGTTGAAATATTCAATAAGATTTATGTAAAAAAAAGAAAAAGAAAAATGAGAATGTGCATGACGTAATAAGCCTACGTTATTGACGTTGCCTAGGAAAAACTATTTATAGGTACACGTTAGCTGTTCCAAATCTTATATTAACCTCTCGTGATTTTTCCCGCGGTGAATATAACGTTTTATCAAAGAAGATTCCTTACGTCTTTATCCTTAGAGAAAGAGAATGTTTATAGTCATATAATAAAACAAAATATCTACGAATATATTATATATCTCCCCAAAAGAGGCGCGGTTTGTGAAACAGCTGTATTTATTAAGTGCAACCTGGATAAGACAACTTTAAACTGATGACGTAATTACTTGCATACAACTTTTAAATTCATAAATGATGAGGACCAAGAATGAAAAAAGATTAATCTTTCAAATAGTTATAATTTCATTCTTACATAATTATTACATTATCAATTATTATGTAATTAGTTGCTAGATTGTCATGTGATGTTCAAATTTGAATGTAATTAGCTTCTTTGTTATTCATATCATCCCAAAACTTTTGATAGATTCTTGTGTAACTCAGTTTGACCTACAAAAGAGTGTCTCAGATTTGTTCTATTGAATTTCATTCTCTCATAAACCTTCGATTAGGTTTGCAACCTTAAGTCATAAGAAATCACTAGATTGAATAATATATATAAAATGTATAACATATGTTCTATAATTGATGTTATTTGAAATTTGAGACATCCTTTCGAAAATAACTGGTCAAAGAACAACATGCATAAAAATCACATATATCGGAGCACCCATTAGGGACCTAGCTCCATTTAAAACTACATTTCCGTGAGACAAATGTGAATGTCACAATTGAATAAATAAGCATTTTCCTACTTGAACCTCATTAACTGGAATATAATTCTTAAATGTACCTTTGGGATACTTGAGGACTGGCCTTTCATCAAAAATCAATTAGGTTTTGACCAGTAAGAAAAGCATTCCATCTCAGAAATTCTAAATATATAAAGAAAAATTCACATACTGTGCATCAAAAGTCAGATCTGGCGGGAGAAGTTTTATCACAATAGTCCAGCCTCAAGCTAGCGACCAATCAAGCTAGCGACCAATTTCAGCGAACACTGAAGAACACAATGAGAATCAACTTGTCAAAGAATCATAATATGGTATATGAGAAAACCACAAAACCACATTATAAAACAACTTTCTGTTAAAAGAAAATCTAGCTACCAGCACGGTATATATTGTTTTTAACGTTTAAATGACCAGAGATGTCCAGCATTTGAAGTGAAAGGGGACACTACAGCATCAATGTCGTCTGTAGCTGAAAGCACTGACTAGCTTTCTTGCTAAATGCCGTCATATTGATATCAATCAGTAAAGAAATGTATAGCTTCTATAAAAATAACGTGCCAGCAATTCGAAAAAAGTCAAAACATCTTAATTAAGCCTGTGTCAAATGTACGATGTTTGATGAAATTCTGCATGTGTTTATTATGAGGACAGTCTTGGTTAACGATCTATTTTATTCCCCTACATTCAAACACATACTGTATATTATCATATACAGTGTATATAAAGTGCGAATCCAGTTAGTTCATTTTCACTGTTGTATGCGAATATGTCTATTGTAGAATAAAGGATGGTGGGAAAAACTGCGTTTGTTTACCTTTTGAAAATACAAAATAATTGATTTGAATGTATGTTTTAACACAATTTCATTAGAATATAACATTTTAATGTATAATAACAGGATTAAAGTCCAAAAAGTGTTATTTAAGCAACAGAATCCGTAATATGAATTTTGTATGCGATTCATTTTAACTATAGATGCGATAAATTATCAATGTAAGTGCAATCATTTCTGATGTAGAATTTTTGAAGGTGCGATGAATTTTCATTGTTGTTTTATATGTTAATTCGACATGCAACAACTGAAAATAGTGTTTAAATGACTTTAATATTAATGATATTTACAATTTCAAACGCGAGCTAGTCGTAGATGCCTACTTGAATATACACGGGTATAACCACGTTCATATCATGCATATTCAAATATTGTTGGTGAGTTTGCTATTAGCTTGTCATGATCCGAAAATTTACTGGAGCAGAATATTCATGAATATAACATATTTATACGGCGAATTTTCCTTTAGATCTAAAAGTTTTAGAATTCGCTTAATAAAAGCTTTGAAAATTTGTCACGCCGTATCATACATATTTCTACCATATTGATAGGCTTTTGCACAACTAACAGTACAAGAATGTAGAACGAATGGTACTAAAGAAAATAAACAAACTACAAAGAGAATGAATCGTACAGTGCCAGAATTCTGAGGTCAGTTTTCAAGTAAATGTCTTCAAAAATAATTAAAACAACGGGTTTCTCATTCGCATTATGTATTTTTAACAACAACAAATCACAAAATACACGGTCGCATTAGTGTAAGAGCCAACCAACTATGTTTTCTACTTGTAGTTTAATCAAGTTTGAGTTACACAGAGTGTTTGTTTCATGATGATTACAAGTAATTCACAGACCTGTCTATTTAAAATAGTCACATGGTGTTCATGTAATATAAATAATATACAATGCTGCCAGGAGCAGTAAACTTTGTTTTAGTAAACATTGAATACTTATCTGAACATTGCGTCAATTAGTCTTTGGTGAAAATATAAGAACGGTCTATCTACCTACATCGCGAAGAGTAGCGATTAACGTCCGGAATCAACTGTACGGCGGTTATACCCCGTGGTATAGATATAAGAAGATGTGGTATGAGTGGCAATGAGACAACTCCCAAACCAAGTCACAATTTGTAAAGTAAAACATTAGAATCATTTAAACATGTAACAATAAACTGTTTGCAATATTTCCTTGTATTCTTACAATTGGGTATTTGCTTATTTGTAACACGGACTTAAAAGAAATTAAAACATAAATTAAGGTGACTCGACTGTTGCTTGAACTTTCTTTACTGTATTAGACGTATACACAATGTCATGATACATATCAATTATCCAGTCACCCAAGCGACAATTGTTTGTGCAAGATGAAAACGTTTCCACTCATTCAATCGTGAAATGAAGATCGTTTTGTGAATGCTCTTTGTTACCTAAAATGCATCCATTAGAGCTATTTTCCTAATGCATGTAGTTTAAAGGTGTGGTTGGCTTGCTTGCTTTGTTTGTATAAATGTTTGCTTGCATTGTAATCAAGATTGAGCAAACATTTATACAAAAAGCGAGCAAGACAACCAAACCTATAAACTACAAGCATTAGGAAAATAGCTCTAATGGATGCATTTTAGATAACAAAGAGCATTCACAAAACGATCTTCATTTCACGATTGAATGAGTGAAACGTTTTCATCTTGCACAAACAATTGTCGCTTGGGTGACTGATAATTGATATGTATCATGACATTGTGTATACGTCTAATACAGTAAAGAAAGTTCAAGCAACAGTCGAGTCACCTTAATTTATGTTTTAATTTCTTTAAGTCCGTGTTACAAATAAGCAAATACCCAATTGTAAGAATACAAGGAAATATTGCAAACAGTTTATTGTTACATGTTTAAATGATTCTAATGTTTTACTTTACAAATTGTGACTTGGTTTGGGAGTTGTCTCATTGCCACTCATACCACATCTTCTTATATCTATACCACGGGCACTGCATGAAAAGGTTGATTTGCATTTCTTTACTCGTGTATATAAAGGCAAGGCAAAGATAGGCACTTTGTTGCACCATATATCTCAATACCCATTATTTGGTGAATAAATACATGATAAATTTGCATTCGTACACTATATATGCAAAGAAATTGCAAAAATTATGCTAATCTTTCCTTAACTTTCAAACAACGTTAAATGTAAGTAAAGTCAACGGTCTTATTTACTTACATTTATAAAGTACTGAAACGTATTTAAATGTTAACCTTAATTGGTTGTTTTGTCGTCCTATATAAATATATGAAAGGCCGCCTTTTACATTGAATTTACAACATCGTCAAACATAAGCAAAGAAGACACTTGTATTTGCGTTCTATTCGCATAGTGTGTTAGATATATGCAAAGCTTTCCCATATCTTTGCAAATGTTCATATAGCTTCCGAAATATATTTAAATATGAATCTAAATTAGTTGTTTTGTCGTCCTATTTAAAGATATGAAAGGCCGCCTTTTACATTAAATTTACAAACATCGTAAAACATAAGCAAAGTAGACACTTGTATTTGCGTTCTATTCGCATAGTGTGTTAGATGTATGCAAAGCTTTCCCATATCTTTGCAAATGTTCATATAGCTTCGAAATATATTTAATTATTAACCTAAAGTAGTTGTTTTGTCGTCCTATTTGATGATATGAAAGGCCGTCTTTTACATTAAGTTTACAAACATAATCAAACACAAACAAAGTATATATCGTATTTGCATAATCTTTAAAACTTGGGTAAAATGTATAAAAAGGTTTCCCCATGTCTTTGCATATATATATACGTATTGATGAATTTATACGCAAATTTTCGGCCGATAGATATATAGCATTATGACTTTAAAAATACAGACATATTTAACATACATAAATAAACATAATCAAATGTTTTGCAAGTCTTTGCATAGCTTTGCTTTGTAAAGTTTTCTATTTTTGCAACCATTCGTATTTGTAAGAATTGATAATATGTAATACTGCATCATCAGATCCGATAAATATGACCTTTAAATATATGACAGACCGCCTTATGAACGAGGGTGTGTTTTGGGTTTACAGAATAGAGATTAATGAACAAAATGTGCGGAATAAAGGGCCAAAAACATAAAGAATAGAGAAAAATGGCCAAAAATAAAGAATAGTGAAAAAATGGCAAAAAAAAAAATAAAGAATAGAAAATAGCAAAAGAATAAAAAATAGAGAATAATGAGGTGTTAAAATATAAAGAATAGAGAATAACAGGCAAAATTTATAAAGCATAGAGAAAATGGCATAAAAATATCCGCAATGAAGACCCCCTCCCCAAATCCAAACCTTCATAATGTGTTTTACATTCTTGAATAAACATATCCAAATCGTAATTAAACCTGGCACATATTTATTGAAACAAAGGCAATAATTCTTTTATTCCGTCTTCTGATAGAAAATGTATTGTATGACAATCATCTACCAAAACCAATTGTACATCAATTATTTCCCATAATTATACATGGAATTGACGTTTAGCGCGGCGAAGTTCACTTTTCTTCAAATGAATATGGTATTCAAAATCCATTACATATAGAAAAACGTAGTATAATAATACCAATTTGGAATAATCTATTATCAATTTTCTTTCTTTATTTTCTCTTTCTTTTCGTCGATTATTCACTATTATGTACTTATACATGTTCAGTAGTTGTCGGTTCCGTTGGTTTTCCCGTTTGAATGGTTTTACACTAGTAATTTTGGGGCCCTTTATAGCTTGCTGTTTGGTGTGAGCCAAGGCTCCGTGTTGAAGACCGTACTTTGACCTATAATGGTTTACTCTTACAATTGTGACTTGGATGAAGAGTTTTCTCATTGGCATTCATACCACATCTTCTTATATCTAATGACTTTTTATTAGATGTAATACTTTTGGTGTTCGTTCTATTTCATGGTTTCCAAAGATTGCCGTGCATTTCGACATGGGAGTATTATACTGACTTTTAATTTACTTCCATGATTTGAATAAATGGTATTTACTCCCAAAATACACATTACAGAGAAAACATTTTGACAATATTATAATTAGAGCAATAAAATAGGGTTAACTATTAAGACAAAACTTCACTATAATTTTGTATAAATTCACTTGTTTTGAGTTCTATTTACATAATATAAAGAACCTTAAAGTATCAAGATTTCGTAAAAGAAAGAAAATACAAGATATTTTTTAATTGATAAATCCGGAACCAACTCACAACTTGGTCATCTAATTTTTAATGTTCACACGTTCTAAGCAGTTTTGTATTGTTTATTTAATAATAGCATCGGGCCAACGATGTAGAATATGTCCATAATCGTTTTTGTCTATATATACTCAACTTGGGTAAAACTGTACCAATTTCGTTCTTATGTGGTGAACTCAGGCACTTCCCGATGTGTATTTCAAGAAAATATAGAATTGTTAAATATTGGTTGCATTTAATTCAGGACCAACCTAATATTGTTTACGATGTATATAAAACTTTATGTATTGATGCTTCTAATGGCAAAACAAATTGGGCATCCAATGTAAGAGACCTTTTGTTTAGTCTAGGTTTGAATTATATATGGATTAATCAAGATTACATAAATGTGTCATTTGACCTTATTAAATCTCGTATTAACGATCAATATTATCAAAGCTGGTATGCTAAATATTAATGCTTGTGAAAAACTGTCTATCTATAAATGTTATAAATTAGATTTTGTATAGAGAATTATTTACAATATGATTTTAATACCAATATACTTACAAATCTACGTAGTGGAAGCTTGAAATTATATGTAGAAACAGGTCGCTATGACAATATTCCTAGAGACAATCGTATTTGTAGATGTTGTAAAATGAATAATATTGAAGATGAATATCATTTTGTGTTGATTTGTCCTGTATATAGAACACTTAGATGTAACTTTTGCCAAAGTATTATTGTTCATGGCCAAATACACGAAAGCTATTTTTTTTGTTACAAGCTGGGTCAAAAGCTTAACTAAGAAACTATGTTAATATCTAAAGGCTGCATGAAAAATTAAGAGCTAATATGTTGTACACATGTATGTGTTATTATAAGTTATCTCTGCATTATTTAATTTATTTAATTGTTCTCTGTATTCTGTCATATTTGTCATATATGTATATACCTTGTATTTTGCTAAAGCAATGTTGTTGCTAATGCAATAAAAATTCATTCAATAGCAAGTCAAGAATATTTTTACATGTAGGACAAATGTTAAATCACAATAAATATAGGAAGATATATATTTATAATGGAGACTTTAAAATCTTGTATTTCGTTTGTTGTGTCCATAAAACCATTTGTATTTTTCAGTCATTGGCAATGTCATTACGTAACCAGACGACGTGATTTTACTGATTTTTCACACGGGTGTTAATAATTATTGTAGAGCATCTCTGCATGTTCTAATAAAAATTCTGTTTTAAGTTTCTGATGTTAGTATATAACAGTGGGATATTACTTTGTTGTTTTATGAAATTCACACCTCTTTGTGCACAATATTGTACAATTTAGAAGTTAACAAAAATATTAACATAATTATGCGAAAAATCTTAATTGAACCATGGAACTATTATAGTCAAATTATAATGCTTCAATGATTGAACTTACTTGTCCTGCTGTGTAGAAAATATGGACGAAAGAATACGAGAATACAAAAGTTGGAAATAAAAATGAACTTGATAAGACGTTGTAATCTCCCTGTAATGTATTTCCATACATGTTTTCTAAAACTACATTGAAAAGAAACTCAAGTAAAAGTAACCAATGCCGTGCTTTTGAGAACCCTCGTTTATATATGTGAGACATGAAACTGATCAGAGTGAATGTTACCATAAAATAAAAATTCATAGAATACATTGGCATTTCACATGATATGAATATAGATTGCATACAGCTTAAAACTTTTATATAGAATAAATACTGGATAAGTGTTTAATGTTCAGTGCTAAAAATCAGACAGGTTTCCCTTAACACACACCACATTATTATATATAATAAGTATTTTATAACACTCGTTTTATTGCGTAAATCAACATAATATATTCTAAAGGAGTAGGGCCAAATTCACCTGATTTTATTTACACAACTGCCATTCTCAAAGTCTTTCAATCTTCACTTAAATTCATAAAGCCCAAGGTATGAACTTTAAGGTTCTTACACTGTTATGGTTTATTCCTGAACAGGCATCAAAACGCCGGAGACAAATGTTTAGCATTTTCCCCAAAATGTATAAATGTTAACCACTATAAAAAATATGTTGGAAGTAAAGGTATCTATTGACTCTTGGATACACATTTTATATTTGTTATGGATAGCGATGTCTTTCGATCGGCGCTTTGCAGATGATTTGCGTCAATCGGTATTTCATTTGCGCCAAAATAATAGGTGAAATTAAAAACATTGATTGAAATGAGGACAATATAAAATAAGAAGATGTGGTATGATTGCCAATGAGACAACTCTCCACAAGAGACGAAATGACAGACACAGAAATATACAACTATAGGTCACCGTACGGCCTTCAACAATGAGTAAAACCCATACTGCATAGTCAGATGAACATTGCCTGAACAGACATGTACACCTTACAATCATTCCATACGCAAAATATGGTTGACCTACTGGTAAAAAGGTCAGAAGAACATGTAGAATTTACAAAGATCGCAGACTAAATATGTGAACAGTTATCCAATTACTTTGTTTTTAGTTGAATGATGAAAATTTGATCAAATATTCACATGACAGACGGAAAAGTCGTAAAATAGAGCATCGATATACAAGGTATGAAGCATCCATTTCATATGTGCATTAAGTGTTAGGGCTAATCAATGTGGTTCTATTCCTAATACAAACTTATTGGTCTGATTATTTAACAAAGATGGGTGTGACATAAACAAATATAATTGGACGGACTTGCTGCTATTTTGACATCCATGTAGTCGCCTCTCTGTACATTTGCTTTAATTGGATTTAGAGAACAAAGTACTGTATAATATTACAATACTAAAGTGTGCGACCCTACCCCATATGCGTCTAAAACTTAGATATTCACAGATAAAAATACAAATTATTTTTTTATGCTATTGGGTTGTTAGCTCTTTGGCACACTCACCAAATTTGACATAACGCATATAATACATGAATGTTAAATAGTTATTTAGTTTAGTTTGTCAAAACGAACAATTTTATCTAACCGCTTAATCGTATAATCTTTCGACCGATTAATCGGTAAATCGATATCAAAGTTGATATTCATAGACTATGTCTACAGTATATACTTAACGAATCTATTTAGATTTATCATGACATTCTTTACTAGATCATTCCGTATTGTCTGTATGTAAATGGTACGATTGATTGATTGATTATTTGGCTTTACATCCAGTGGCAAATATATCATATAAAAATATAATTGCCAACGAGACAACTCTTCACCAGAGACCAAATGACATAGAAGTCAACAGCTATAGGTCACCGTACGATCTTCAACAATGAGCAAAACCCATATCGCATAGTCAGCTATAAAGGCCCCGAAATGACAAATGTAAAACAATTCAAACGAGAAAGCTAACGGCCTGATTTATGTACAAAATAATGAAAGAAAAACACAGATAATATACAGCAACAAACGACAACCACTGAATTACAGGCTCCTGACTTGGGACAGGCACATACAGAATGTTGCGGGGTTAAACATGTTTGAAGGCGCTAACCCTCCCCTGACTTTGGACAGTGATGTAACGACACAAACCAAGAAAAAACTATGCAAACCAATTAACGAAAAAAAATGAGAAACAGCAAAAAACGACAACCACTCAATTACAAGCTCCTGACTTGGGACAGGCACACATAGAATGTGGCGGGGTTAAACTAGTTTGAAGACGCCAATCCTCTCCCTAATCTGGGACAGTGGTGTAACAGTACAACATAAGAACACACTATAAAATCAGTTGAAAAGGGCTTAAATCATCAGAATAATACAAAGCAGAAATACATCCAACAAAAACACAGACCGGACATGGCAGGGTAGTTAACATGTCATCCCACAACAAAAAGACCCGAAGTAAAGACAACATTCGAATGGCAATACGAATAACAGAAAAAAAGAAATCAGAGCATCATATTGTCAAACTTTTAGTAAACGGTTACCATAAATTAGGAAATTTTGGCGTCGGGATATTCTGGCGTTTTTCTCTCGAAAGGCATGTGTTTTATTTTGGTGTGTATAATTTTGGTGCTTCGTCTAATTGATATGTTTAATTTTGGAACAACAGTAGTTAGCAAGATCATTCATATTTGCCTTTATTTACCCGTTTATTGACAAAATATCTTTTAATTTCTCAAACTAGAAACACGACAAAACTTAATGAAGAAGTCGGATACGAATGCAATTACAAATAATTCCGTATATCGTGGTTCAAAGCTGAAAGAAAATATGAAATAAAATCTAAAACATTAAAATCACTTTTAAATAGATTATTTATTCTTTACAAATATCATATCAAATAAATTTTAATCATCTCTGTTGCAGTACATGTTAATCTATTGACGATCAAGGATTTAAATTTTAATCCTTATGCCTCTGGCAGTACATGTTAATTAATTGAAGATAAAGGATTACAAGGAGTTTTGATATTCTAATTACCAATAACGGCGTCTAATCAGCAATAGCCTGGCATATTTATGACATGTGTGATTAAAAATTCATGTTGTGACTTCTTAACAATTTCAGAAAATTGACAATTAAGTACAAATTATATAGTGTTGTTGTCCAATTATACCAGGTATTTATTTGCAGATTTGGCTATGTATAGAATTGTAGGAAATATACGGAAGATAAAATAACATAAAATATTTTCCCAAAAATTAACATTACGATATTGTCGTACCGGTACTCGATTTTGGCGTTTCAATTTTAGTGTTTGTTTAATTTTCATGTGTTTAATTTTGGCACTTTCATTGGAGGCATCAAATAAACCAAAATAAAACTACAACCTTACGGTATAAGCAGGGTTACTGAAAATCTAGATTTCATACAAAATTGATTTTTGTGTGCAAGACGTCGTTTGTCAAATTTTAGTGAATATTCAAAACGGAAAAATAATGCATTTAAGGAACAACCCTTTTATTTAAAGGGAGGGTATGATATATTTTGATGAAGAAAAAAATTCCTAAGGGAAGAAAAATAAATAAGCTGTCGAAGCATTGGCCACACTATTCTAATATAACAACTTGCTGCCACACAACTTCAAAGAAAACAACATTTCAAAACCAGGCATTGCATGATACTTTATAATTTGTTTAATACGTTAATTTTAGCATTTGAATGCATGCAGCGTTTACTTACAATTAAACTTGTGGGCGGGTATCCAATTGTGTGAACATAATACGTCAATTTGATTGGCTAAAATGAATTATAGATAAATATGTAGACAAGCCGAGGGTGATTTAAAATAGGCATTCTTTTAATAACTGTCGAATAGTACCGCACGAGTATGACTTTGGCATGTTAGAGCATGCAGTATCTGTTAAGTACGTTAAACATCGCTTACCGACGTCGAACTGTTGAATACCAACAACCAGGAACCATTTTCATCGAGTTGTGTAATCACTCTGATGTGGATCAAAACGGAATTAATATTTTATGTGGATTGTTATTGATGACGGAATGATATTTTGGATCATATTTGTAGATAATACAAGGATTTGAAAAATAATAGTCCTTGGTTTTAATATTAAATAACATGAATTATAAAACTTTCAAGAAGTCAAAAAGTAGCCGAGGAAGAAACATAAACAAACCAGAACATTTCCTTTGGCCTTTTTACTTTTCGCTTGTCGCTTATTGCAGGTGAACAAGTAGTAATAATAATTATAAGAGTAGGAATTTTTCGTATTTAAAAACACGATTGACGTGTTACCAGTGTTTTCAGTGAGATGAGATAGCAGTCACTTCATGGAAATATTTGTATTATGTATTAAATAAATTTAATTAATCATGACTATACGCATATCATGTATAATCAAATGACACCATAGTTACAAAATCTTTAATTTTCAAAACTGCGAGCCGCTATTACCCAACAGCAATATGTACACCAAACAAGTATTTATACAGAAAACAAGGAATGAACTAAATGCAAATATAACTATAAATTTACAGTTCATTTCAATAATATAAATGATTGCAAACAACAACCTTTCAAATCATTTGCACACCACATAAACGGTCTGGCATGTTAATGTTTCCTATATATTTACAAAGGTTTTGCATATATGCAAATTTCCATAATGCCGTTATCTTTGGATAGCTTAAAAATTAATCACAAATGATAAGGATGCCCATTACTTTATGTTGGTTTGAAATATGCAAATACTTAAATATTTGCCTTATCGGGTCACCAGGTTCAAACATAAGATGCCTAACCATATTTGCATATGTATGCAAATGAAATACTGCTTATACCTATAGAAATTTGAAAATTTAACTTTGACACAAAACCTGTAAAATTAAAACAAATATCAATATTAAAGAAACATTTCGTGCATGTAAAGATAAACGAAATATCAACTTTTAATTGATATTTTCTCAAGCTATCAATCATTTTAAAAAGTCATATTTGCATGCACTTAAAACATAAACATTTACATACCATTGCAAATTTAACTATTTCCATACAATACCACACGCTAGCAAAATTTAGCGCATGGTCACGTTTAATAATGGTGTGATTTTTTGTATTTGTATTGAATTCAAAACGATTGCTCAGGATAGAGAATCGTACCGAGTTCACACAATTTACCAACGTTTTATATGATATGTAAAAGGCGGCCGCGCCTACCTGCAACACCATGGATGTTTTGGGGAAATATTAAGATTTATTGTCAACAAAGATAGCACAAACATATTTACAGCCTAGTAAAGTTTATCTAAATATGTGCCTTTATTTATGTTTATCATATATTTACATACGTATGTAAATCGACCTTTTCATGCAGTGCCGGGTATAACCGCCGTACAGTTGATTCCGGACGTTAATCGCTACTCTTCGCGATGTAGGTAGATAGACCGTTCTTATATTTTCACCAAAGACTAATTGACGCAATGTTCAGATAAGTATTCAATGTTTACTAAAACAAAGTTTACTGCTCCTGGCAGCATTGTATATTATTTATATTACATGAACACCATGTGACTATTTTAAATAGACAGGTCTGTGAATTACTTGTAAACATCGCGAAACAAACACTCTGTGTAACTCAAACTTGATTTTTGCACCTGTCCTAAGTCAGGAATCTGATGTTCAGTAGTTGTCGTTTGTTGATGTGGTTCATAAGTGTTTCTCGTTTCTCGTTTTATATAGATTAGACCGTTGGTTTTCCCGTTTGAATGGTTTTACACTAGTAATTTTGGGGCCCTTTATAGCTTACTGTTCGGTGTGAGCCTCGGCTCCGTGTTGAAGACCGTACTTTGACCTATAATGGTTTACATTTATAAATTTTGACTTGGATGGAGAGTTGTCTCATTGGCACTCATACCACATCTTCTTATATCTATCTAATAACGTTAAATTTATTAGTATGCGATGTAGATTAAGACCGAAACAGAAACTTTGCTTTTCAGTGACGTGGATTGGCCTAACTGTCCAAGATATATGTATTCAATGATGGCGTGTCATTGGAAAGGATAAATTTTATCCTACATATAGATCTGGATCTGGAGAAATTATTAGAGAAAATAGAATTGACTATATTAGCAATAAATGCCATTTTAAGGAATTTATTGATATATTACATGTACCTCAGATTTTCACTCACTAAATAGATATAAGAAGATGTGGTATGAGTGTATGTATATATTATCAATTCTTCTGACTTCATAAATTTTGATGGAGATTCGGCTGAATTAGGACTTATTATAATGAAAATTAATTAATTTCCTTCTGTGAAAATGCATCGCATGTACAATAGAAATGAATCGCCCTACAGTGAAAATGAAAGTCCAGTATCATTATTCGACAGTAAACATGAATCGCATAACGAAAACAGCATAGTGGAATTTGATTCAATATCAACAAGCTGAATAAGAAAACCTGTTTTAAGTTATACAACATTGATAATTATGTTAAAAGGTACATTTTCTGCAAATGAAACTTAACTGCTACTTTTAAATCTCTTGCACGCTCTGTTCGTGAACTATCCTTAATATTTATCTATTTGTGTATCAATTTTGTACATGGATGGCTGTAGGCGCGATGAAAATCCGTCCGCATCTCATACCTATATCATGAATTTATAAAACAGTACAAATTATATATTATTTCTTATTTTATTCAAAGATCATGAATTTGTCGTCTGTTTATTTATCATTCTACATCAGAAATTCATCACGGATACAGTGAAAATGACATTTCAGGATTCGCACATTACATACACTGATATATGTATTCATATAAATGAAAGTGCGCTCCTCCCGGAGTTTACACCATCGGGAAAGGGACTAGTTAGGAAAATAACTATATTTTGACGTCTTCTTTACGTTTTCTGTGATTCCCAAACTCTAAACCGAGATTGTAAACAGGTATCAATTATTGCAAAAAATATTAAAGACGGAGTGTCTATCCACACGCACATAATGGCTATATAATAGCACATGGTGGATCAGAAATGAGAATAAAAAGTAAACTAATTGAATTGAAAAAAAAACAAGAATATTTGTGTATGATGATTTGCTTGCATAATCATTTTCCATATTCAGTGAACCGAGAAATTTGTGTCAAAATGCTAATTTCGGCATTCAATTTAGAAAAAAACATTATAATGAAAATGTACTTAGTTTCAAGTTGATCTAACAAAACTTCATCTTAGACTAGATTCACAAATAACGTCCAACTAATGTATGAATGGACGGACGGACGGACGGACAAAGGAACGGATGAATGGACAAACGAACGAACAACCGAAGACACAGACCAGATAATATTGCTCGCTTTACTATCTCAGGCGGAGCATAAAAAGATATTTAATGTGAGTTGACTTAAACTTGTTCCTTTGTACAATGTTTAAGTTTTCAAATAAACTAAATAAGAAAGATACTATGTGCGATAGAATTGCTTTATTCCAGCTTTCCATACACTCGGCATCCTGTATTTTCTAGAAAAGGAACTTTTAATGTCTATTTCATATACTAAAATCAAAACATACAGAAGAACAAGCTGTAGGAGTGCATTTCATGCCGACAAAAAGTACTTTCAATTGAAATTATACGTGCACTATTTCGTACGGCATGCATCCTTACTTAAAAGAAATATATCGACAGGAAAAGACTTCTGATTAAAAAAAAAACAAGTACACTTTGAACATCAACTTTGAACCCTACAATTCCCAGACGGTTCTAACCCTCCCAAAATCATTTCAGTGGGCCCTGCTCTGATTTATTACCTTTCATTTGAGCCATGTCCGGTGGAGAACTTTGCCGTACGGAGTTGGTGAGGCTTGCCGAAAGAGTGGACTGTGGACACAAAATAGCCTCACCAACTCCGTACGGCAAAGTTCTCTACCAGACATGGATAACAAGCTAGGTTCACGTTATTTTGAGATTAAGTGACCGTCAATGGATAGGGTTTTCAAAACTGAGCCATTTTAGTGTCATTAAAAAGATCAAGGTCCGTTTAAGCAGCAAGTAAAATTCTACGCCCAGGAAAGATGCAAACAAACAAGGGTTTTAAAATTGTTCCTATTTTAGATAAAATAGCAAAATGGAATTATTATTAGAAGTCCATGACTTTAATTGGTAAAATATCGGAACAAACTTTCCTTTATCGTTGTCAAAATAAAATTAAATTAAATAGAAAACAAATTAAGAAAAACAGATTGAACCTTAGAATCGTTGAAATGTGTAAAATGCAGATAAAAGATGATATTACGAAACATTTTATTTTTAAGTTATAAAAAATATTTTAGCGGTATGATGACGATTCAGAAAGAATAATTAAATATTTGGGCGTGAGGTCTGTGATGTCAGATAACATGCATATATGCAATAGCAGTGGTAAAATGATAATACAGGGTCAAAATAAAATAACGAACGTCTTTTATAGAGACTGAGCGGTGATAGATACAGTCAGAGATAAGATAATTAATTTCTATTTAGAGTAATTAAGGCTCTACATTTTATCAAAATATAAATAAGTAAAAAAAAAAGCAATAGTAAAAGACAACTCGATGATATCAGGCAGTTAGTTTTCTCGTTTGAATTGTTTTACATTTGACATTTCGCAGCCTTTTATAGCTTACTATAGGGTATGGGTTTTGCTCATTTTGAAGGCCGTACTGTGACATATAGTTGTTAACTTCAGTTCTAAGTCATTTGGTCTCTGATGGAGAGTTGTCTCATTGGCAATCATACCACCTCTTCCTTTTTATATAAAGAAACCATACTTAATCTTATCCAAAAGGCAAGTTAACCCTGGAAATTGTGAGGAAACTTCAAAGGCACCTTTTAGGTGTGTTCAATGCAGAAATTACATATCGAAACAGTTCATAAATGAATATGCGTTTGAGTCCTTAAAATAATTATATTGATATGAAAAGATTTACAGACACACTGAGTGATATTCTTTGCGGTATGTGACACACACACACACACACACACACACACACACACACACACACACACACACACACACACACACACACACACACACACACACACACACACACACACACACACACACACACACACACACACACACACACACACACACACACACACACACACACACACACACACACACACACACACACACACACACACACACACACACACACACACACACACACACACACACACACACACACACACACACACACACACACACACACACACACACACACACACACACACACACAAATCAGACTAAAGTTGAAGTAGCAGGTGCACAACTCCATGTCCCACCTAAAGAAGAATCGGTGCAAGTTTCTGGAATTCCGTCAATTTGTTTTCAAGGAGTTGAGTCAACCTGTATTTGTAAGCGAAGTTAGAGGATTTAGTTGACAGACGCCTAGAGCGTTTTGGCGAAAAAATATGACGATATCTTTACAAAGGCGATTCAAAACGTTTGTATTCATAAGCAAAAATAGCACAACTTAGTAACAAATTACTTTCTTAAAATCAATGTCCGTATTCAACGGACATGCGATGCGATTGCAAAAACAGGATTTTAAATTGCGTACTGGAAATGAGCTATACTAAATTGGCACTGTTATTTCTACTTTCCTCTTTCTGTCACACAATCGTATAAAAACAACATATCAATAACGTCATTATATTTTGGTTAACCACAGGACAAGTTAAGAGAATTGTTTGAACAAACTGATTTAAGTATAAAGTTGAGGTTTCAAATTGTTTCTACTTTAAAAGTCTGATTGGCGTTTGTTGCCTTGGGTATAAATTAATTGAGATCAAGCATACCTTGAATTTGATAGCCAATGACCAAACCATATAAACCATTGTAATTGGTTTTCCAGAACGGTTTTAGTATGGGATTAACATACAAGAATATAGCTTAGGGTTTTGAACTATTTTCAAACTTGCTTCAAAAACAAAAAATCATGATTCATTTCTTTAAACTTCTTGAAAAGAAAGACTGTTTTCACATTTACATGTCGACTTTAACCAGGAAGCTACCTCTAATTTCCAAAACAGCACCTCAAAATGGAACATACAGTGGTTGCCTCCTATTTAGCATGTTTTAATGTTATCTATCGGAAGAGAGAGGATGGATAAGAGAGAAATGATTTCTTTAACAAGAAAATTATTCCCAACATTGAACAGCCGTTTTATTAAGAAACCATGTCAGTTTTTCTACGTCTTATATACAAATAATGATGTAAAATCATGCATCTTTATATAACAATTATCTGATCAATTTCGCGTTACTGTTTCAGGTACGACCAATCAAATTTGTTAAACAATTAAGCCACCTTGGTTACTTTGACATGTTTGGGTAAAAAGGGTGTGGAAAAGGACTTTTAAAACTTTAGCTAAACAGAACAAAAAGCCTTGATTAAATCGGTTACCTAGACATAGGTTGTTTACACAACATATTGCTATTTCTAACCAGTACAATATATTGGCGAGTTTTTGAAGTGTCTATGGGCCACTCGATATTCTCGGAATCAAGATTTTCGGAACCTCTCGAACTTGTTCAATCATTTATACAAGAGTTAATTATGTCTTTGATACGGTCCCTCTATGAACAGGCTACCACGTGGCATTGTATATTTCAACAATCAAAGTTCAATTGTAGATTGGAAAGCAAAACAATAAAGACTATGTTGCATTCAAAAATCATTTATATATCATTTCTAACAAAACATGTGTTTTTAATAATGTGAATGTTTATTAAATATCAAGTATAATGATAACGCAATTATATAATTCATGCTTTGAGACGGTCCCTCTACTCGTTGTGTGTGTAGTATTTAATACAGCGTGCTGCTGTGCATTGTGACAATAAACCTGGGAATAGTTTATTGATATATAATGACCCAGAATAAACTGATTATTTCTGAACGTTTATCATTTGATATTTTGTATTTCAATCATAGCATGAGAAAATGTCGGAAAGCATGAAGAAAATTAAGAAAACGATATTTCTGTTAAAAATATTTATCTACGGTCGGAAACACAGTTGTCGGAAAGCAGAAAGATAATCAATCAAAATGAATTTTTCGTAGAAAATATCTAATTTCATCAATAGATACTACCAGACTAAGAGAATATTCATTGTTAAGTTTAAACTGAGACTGAATTTATTCTTAATAGAATATAATTAATTGTAATATATACGTGCATTTGAACAGTCATTACATTTATGAAAATTATATGTAACTTATGAGCACCAATGATCAGGGATGCGTACCAAAAGTTAGCTAAATATCTAAATTTTAAACGGTCGTGAATGAAAAATACTTGCGCGTTCTCGATTCAAATGGATTTTAAATTCTTGCATCTCACAAAAAAACGTTTTTTTTTGCCAGCTCCAGACCTCAATTAAATTGATTGAAAGATTATGTCTTCATCATATGAATATCAATTTAACAAATAAAATGTCCATCCGTAAATACTTGACGTTTGTGTTTATAGATATTATATTCTAAATTTTCGGAAAAAGTTTACTAACAGGAACGTATGTTTATTATAAAATTTCAATTCTATTTTTGTTTGTTTGTTTTAATAGTTCAACCTTATAGCATCTAAATATTTGTACTATGATACGGTTTTGAAAATTGTATTCATTGTGTTGACCAGCTATCCTACACGTCTTGATTCATTCACATTATACATCACCCTGTTCACACGCACACTATCGGTTTGCATTCACAAAAATTCTGATAAAATATCAATGAATCCGGAGTCAAAACACTGAGTTAGGTATAGTTTGACATCAGAATTCAACTATTAGATTAATATATGTGAAGACGCAAATGCGTATTCTTATCCTGAGTGTCAGTGCGTATGCTTTCTATTTACTATTTCGTGCGCTAAAATACTACGTGCATGCAATAATATTAATTTCACTCGTGAATGCGCATTTTCGCTTTTCTTATCTAAATTCAGGACACGACAGTAAGTGCTTGACATGTGACTTTCAAGCACGGTCATCATTACTTACGGTATTCTGACCTCTAGCTGTTTCTCTTTGTTTTCTTTTTTGAGTCACTGTCCTATTATAAACTTTGACACTTTCGAAATGCTAAGGATTTTCTACCCAAGGAATAGATTACTTAACTTTGTACTTTATATGGCCTTTTTAGCTTCTTTCATTCGAGCGTCACTGATGATTTTTTGAAGTCTTAACTCACGTCTGGCGTACATCATTTAAATCCTGGTATCTTTTTATATCTACATATCTTCTTATATAAATTAGTTGTTTTGAGAGTATGTTCAGGTATTCATAAAACTTCTGAAAATAAGATATTCTTCAAAACCAAGTTTTCCTGTAGAATATTTGAATTGATTTAAGTAAAATCAGAAAATCCTTAAAATTTGAGATGTTTTATGAGACCAAAATAAGTCTCTATATAAGAGGTCCCAATGAATTGCATGCCACAGGTTTTCACCGCACATGGAAATTGGACTTTACATTTATCTATACAATATCTACCATGAGTACAGACAGCTTCAATAACGAGTTGAGAATATGAAGGCATCCATGCAGGAAACAAAATATGAAGATATGAAAGATAAAATAAATGCATCCAAATTATAAAGCAAACTTATTGCTTAAATTTATATTGCGATTGGTTTGTGCAATCTGCATAGGACATCCGGTTTGTAGAAATTGGGATTTGCAAAAGGGTTATCATCGAAAAAAATGATGTACATTCCCAAGTAATAAATAAAAAAGTCGATCTTTAAAAGTTATATTCAAATAGTAGCTGTATGGTCAAATCATATGTTTTCGTACATCATATGAATTCGTATTAAGCATGCTTTGTCAATGGAAATGGTGACGTCACAATGCATTCTTAATAGCACGAAAACCCTTGAGGATATACACTTTCAGCTGACTTGTGAATGTACACACAATTGCATATTTTTAATAAAGGTGTTTTAACATCATCAATATCTTCTTCTATTCACAGTCAATTATTTCAATTCAAAAGCAAACAAAAATTCAGCAACAATCTTTTGGTGACCCGGCAGTCAGCGGTCTTAGGTTCACGTATTGCTTTTCTTTTTTTAAAGAAAGCAACTTGTTTTTTTAAGAAAGCAAATTGTCCATAACTGGTGTTCTAATAGCTGGTCAGTGTTCATAAAGCTATCAAACGATTATATTAATTAACCACACTGCCCACATGATCTTATCTTGTATCAGTCACGTGCATATGTTCCTAACTAAAAATCATCAAAACTCATTACCAGTGCAAGATGTGGTCTGTGGTTTTGATTATTAAAAAGTAATTAAAAAGGTGAAAATAAAATTTTTATAACATGTTGTTGTTTTTCTACCTTAAAGTGGCATTAGCTGTCAAATTTATGATCAACGATTTGACTTAAATTCTCAATTTGATTTATAACATATATACTAAAGCGTAAATCTAAATTACAAAAGTCCAAAAGAAACACTTGCAATTAACAATGCATGGAATCGTCATAATGTATCAGGATTTCGTGGGTATTTTCCACTAGTCGCCATCTAATTAACGATCAAGATTACCTCCGAAGACTGCCGATAGTCATTCGACCCGATATAACCATACATTTAAATATAAATAGACTAAGAAGCACGTTGAGTTGTGTAATTACAATACTTCCAGGTCTGCTTATTTTCATGTTATAGATTTAAGATATTTATATCATCATTTTACCCGGATATGAATGATTTCTTGTTGAATCAGTCAAAGAAATGGTTTTTTTATGTCCTCTGCCTTGTTTTACTTTTCAATGTTGCCAATTTTCTACTTTTTATAACTGAACACGCCAAGGAAATACGTAACCCATCTTCAGCTGGAGTTCAAGTTGGGATTACGTGAATACAGGTTCAACTGAGATGGAATTATTGACTTGCAAGTCAATAATACATTTTCGATGTTTTCGATCTTATTTTGACAAAATTGAACCAAACTGACTGATAGCGAATTTTAATTTAGTTCGTTGTCCGTTTATGCATATTTCTGACCATCGACTCTCGCTATACACTAAAGAACAGACACGTTTGTTTACGCATAATTGAATGAGCTTTAAATTAGTATTTAAAATTCTGATGACTATTATTATAACAAGTCGCATTTGATCTTTGACATATAGAATTACAGGTTATAGCGAGAAGCACACCTACTTTGGATCTTTGTTCTTTGTAAAGGCCATATAGTATAATTACGTTATATTCGGACAAACGTTGTTAGGGAGAACATAAAATTATTCCGCTTTTATAGCTGTTTGAAACAAACAAAATCGTATTTTATTTTTTTGGTCTAAAACGCAACTAATGCCCTTTTAAATACATACACAGTTTTGTATACAATTGACTATTTTCACATTGAGTTCGTATATTGATAGAATAATTATGTTCTTTTCAATAAATGATCTTTTTCAATTTGTGTTTTTATCCATATATTTTATGCATTTTTATAAGCAATCAATGTCTTTCGATATTTTACCATAACATCGAACAAGTATTGGAAAGATTGCACTACCGTTTCTTGTTAAAAATTCTATCCAGATTTAAAGTTTCAAAAATGTAATGGATAATATGATATCTTTTTATTAACCAATGATGGTGTCCAAAATTTGAGCAATACAATCAAATGAATTATTACACAAAAAAGCAAAGTAAATGATTTGATTGGAGTACATTTAAACAAAAACTTGCAACACATTTAACCAAAGTTACATATAAACAATGTCATTGACAAAACATTAAGTCTTATGGAAGCCACTGCGACCTGGAGAAAATACGATTTCTTATTCAATTTATAGAGAGCCTATGGGAGACAACTACTGGTCGATTTTTCTTTCTTTTCAATCTACATTGATATTTGGAGCGGCAAGTTTCTTTTAAGGTAATCTTGATTATTTATTGAATGTATTATTACGATCATTTCTGGCTACGAAGAATGATCTTTAGATAATATATCAAATACTAAGCCTCTTGAAGGCCCCAAAATTACTTTTAACAGGCTAAATACAAATAACTACAACTACTTAAAGTGGCGTTAAACATGTTTTAACTTCTTAATCATCAATGTTGAAAATATGTTAAATTCTTGCACCTAGCTACAAGATGGCCTTGATAGAGTACTGGTATTATCAATTTGGTAATTTCAGCCATTGGATGTTGCAGTTCTCAGTCTTTTTGTCTATGAAAATGCTTTGCGAAGTGAAAATTGTTAACTTTTTTTCGTACATATTTTGTCGTTAATGTAAATTCCCAATAAGCTGATCCAATGACCTTTTAAAAAATAATGTTGGTAAATAATGTAATTTATAAATACACAGGAATTACCAAAAGTTATAGACAGTAAAATAAGCCACACCAACCATCAACAAATGACTCCTTAAAAAAACTAGATGTTTAAATAAAGACAAACAAAACCGAACAACACATAAAGCTTGTGTACAGGGATAATATGCAGTGGAATTAAACCAGTTTTACGTTCGCACAAACCTCCCTATTTGTCTAACTAGACCATAGGTTGTAAAATAATTACGCATAAAAAACAACGTGCAAATTCCAGCTATCAATAGGAACATCACTACTGCATGATGCTATCTAATGTAGTCACAGCTGTTTGTTGACTGCTGCCGCTAACATCACTCCTCGCAGGTTTCACGGAGTCTCCTCACAAAATTTAATTGAAATCCGCATTATTTGTGAGAGGCCAGTAAGTATTGAAAATCGTCAGATCATCGGAAGACAGAATCATTTTAACTGAACACGCCTGTAACCATTGCAGTTGAAAGATAAAAGAACTTTCCAGAGTGAAAATAAATCATTTTCAATGTTTAGTTCTAATGTTTTACGACATTACAAGAAAATTAAGATAGGAAGAGAAATATCGTCTGATATAAATTTTCACCAACGAATTACCCTTTACTTCCGGTTGCCATCTTCACTTGTAGCACGTTTTTCCAGAGTGGAAAAAGTCAATAATTCACATATAATGCAAGTAAATGAGAGGAAGGTAATAACCAGACAAACTAAATGAAAAATATAATCGTCACCATACAATTATTAGGCTAGGTATATAGGTGCATTAAATTTTATGGGTGCATTAAATTACAACTGCCAAAACGATCGCCATTTATGGCAATATAGGTCAACAAAATGAATTAAAGAACACGGTCACACGAGTAAAAGTTCTATTGCAAAACATGCTCAGAATACCATGATATACTTGACCCAGATAATGAACTTGACCTTTCAGAAACAATGGTTAACTCAATAGTTAACTTAGATTGCACACTACACAATGAAGAAACAGAAAATGGTGAGGGTAAGAACCATCATCAAGCAGAAGTGAGCAAAACCTGTATAATGCAATGTAAAGCTGAAGACAATGATGATATGCTCTTTTGTAGCAAATGTGCAGGCTTGGTACACTATATCTGCTCAAACTTAACAGTATACCAACTTTACAGTCTTGTCGCTTCAAACAGAATATTTCTATGTGAATAATGCATTAAAGTTCCAAAGATTTTATGGATAGACTAACTTTTGTACAAGCACTCCTAAGAAAATATGTTCTGAAACAGCATGTCAAACAGTAAGCGACAACAGTAATAGTATTGGGGTCAATCCTAATTTGAACAATGTAAACATGATTATAGAACTAGTAGCAGCAAGATTTGAGAAATCTGTAGTACAATCGCTTAGAAGTTTAAATAGGGAAGAGCCCAACTTGAGAAATCATATGGAAGAAACAATGAGAAAGCTTGACATCATTTAATCAAAATTACTCAAGACAAAACGAATATGTCTCAACAAATTGCACACGATGGAACTAAACTAGGTACTATCCGAGATAAACTCACAGATGTACAAGATAGGCATTCAAAACAGCAACAAAGAAGAAAGAACACATACACTGTTAAAATTAGAATTGACAAATATAACACTTCAAAAGTTGATATTCTATCATCAAATTTGAATGATTCAAAACATGAAACAACTAAGATGTACAACAATGTAGAGGATCTCTGCAGTAGAACAACAGTTCAATACATGTGTCCGGTACAAAATCGTTTCGACGCATCTGACAGATAAAGAACAAGGCCATGATAACTCTTATACTTAATCAAAGTGTAATAATGATTATTTGTGTATGAATAACTCTGTCAGTCAATCTCTAAATTCAGAGCATAAGAAAGTTAAATCAGTACAAGGAATAAATAAATTTGTTGAACAAAATAGAGTTAACACTGTTAAACAAAAGATCCCCAAAAATGTTTTACTTATTGGTAACTCTCATTTAAAATATGTTAGAGTGGCAAACGTTTTACAAGGGTATGAGGTCAAAAACATATATGTTACACAGTTCAAAATGCTGATGTTTATATTAATTCTCTTGAAAATCTGCACATAGATTGTTTTTTTTTCACTTGTTCACAAATGATGTAAAAAATCAGACCTGAAAAAGGATGTGATCTTGTAGATTCATTGATAGTAAAATCAAATCAAAATGGTCACAGGTAGTTATCTCCTTGGAATAACAAGAGGAGATTCAAATGATCTAATTGAAAAATCACAGAGCAAATATTATTTTACAACACAAAATAGAAAATTATCGTCAGAAAGTAAGAGCGCACGTGACGTTGTCAATGTAAAATTGACGACGTCATATGCTGTCTCCTTCGATGAGATTGTAGTTTGAAAAACCATCGATAATCTATAAGTATTGATTATTTGTAAGAGAGCAGATTCGGCGCGGGACGTTTGCACTTTTCATAGGACATTTGCGCTTTTTAATGGACATTTGCGCTTCAATTCATAGGACAATTGCGCTTTTAAATATAGATATTTGCGCTTTTCTTTAGGACATTTGCTCTTTACAATATTTTCTTTATGGTTAAAAGTTAAATAGTCATTCCATAGCACATTCGTATTTAAAAATAATTTGATAGCACATTGATATAGTTATATATACCTAAAAGTAAACATTATGAAGACAGCAAAGGCACGCATAGTTATCACAGGTCCGTTTTCGCCTGATATCTGAAGCCCAATGAATGAACAATTTTACTCTTGTAAAGAGGGACGAAAGATACCAGAGGACAGTCAAACTCATAGATTGAAAATAAACTGACAACGCCATGGCTAAAAATAAAAAGACAAACAGACAAATAATAGTACAGAAGACACAACATAGAACACTAAAGACTAGCAACACGAACCCCACCAAAACTGGGGTTGATCTCAGATGCTCCGGAAGGGTAAGTAGACCCTGCTCCACATGTGGCACCCGTCGTGTTGTTTATGTTATAACGAATCCGGTAAATAGTCTAATTCTGTAGGTCACATTCGTGAAAAGGAAAGGGTATTGTAGTTACGACATAAGGAACATATCCGATATCATCTGTGAAAGGTTATTCCATAACGGCCAACCAACTCGTGATGGCGTCCGTAAAATTTACGAAGGGATGATTTCAACTTCACCATTTGGAACTCTTGGTTAAATAGCTTCCTTGTGAGCAGCAATTCTCTTTCAAGGAAATCATGATAGGAAATACAAGCCCGGGAATATCGTATCAATTGGGAGATATATACTCCGTATGCAGGCGCTGCTGGAATGTTGCTACATAGAAATGGAAAGTTCACAATTGGGAAGCTGAAATCATCTCTTTTGTCGTAAAATTTTAATTTCAACCGACCCTTATTGTCAATTTCTAGATTAAGTCAAGATATGAGGCAGACTTATCTGTATCTGTAGTATCCTTTATCTCTAGTTCGATGGGATAGATTCGTTCAACATAGTCACCAAATTTTGTATTATTTAGTGAGAGAACATCATCTATATAGCAGAACGTAAAGTTAAAGGATATTGCTAACTTCTTATCTTTCTTCCTAAGAAGTTCCTGTATGAAGTCAGCCTCATAATAATAAAGAAACAAGTCGGCAAGAAGAGGGCACAATTGGTTCCCATTGGAATTCCGACAGTCTGTTGAAAACACGTCCTCCAAACGTAACAAATATGTTGTCAATCAAGAAATCAAGCATCTTGATAATGTCAGTTTCAGAGAACTTTTGTTTGAATCAGAGTGATTCTTTACAAAGTAGGATTTATCCTCGAGCTCCCCAAGACAAGATACTTGTATCTACGTTCGCCATTCTTTTAATGAAACAAAGTAATTCCAACTCTTTCAATTTGTCTTTTAGTTTGGAATGGGAATACTTGTGTAAAGTGTAGAAAAGTCAAATGTTTTAATATTATTGCAAGATGAGAGAGTCTTAGATTGTATGTACTCTGAAAGATCTTTGGAATTTTTAGTATCCACATCTGATTCACGCCACCTCTAGAATAGGCAGTTTCACAATAACTTTGGAGCCCAGCTTTGATTGCTGATAAAATAGATGTAAATAATTTAGAAAGAGGTTTCGTGGAGCACTTGGAAGACCCAGCAATATACCGTTGTTTCTAAGGACGCTTATGTAGTTTAGGTATCCAATACAGTGATGGAAGATCCAGTTCTTCATCTGTGGTTGAAATGCCAAAGGAACATAGAACAGACCTATGACTATCCAGGATTTCCTCTTTGGTAAGTGTCGTGAGGGTATATGTTGAGTTTCCAAGTGAATTGTCAATACCTAATTGATTTATCAAGCAGTTTATGTAATGATATTTACACACTAAAACGATGTTGTTTGGGGCTTTATCTGCGGGGACAACAACATATTTGTCATGGAGGTAGGACAAGTGTTTTGCAACATTTGGGTCTTTAAAATTGACGTAGCGTGGGCATTCTGTTTGACTGGTATTTCGCCCTCATTTCAAATACATATTCTAGTCTCTATTTCTCAATTCTTGACTGAGATGCCTGTTCATCAGTATAACGAATTTTAATGTAATTAACCGACTGTTGTTCAATAATAAAATCCATCGTGACATATACATTTTTTCCTGTACTTGTCTCTATAACTTTATACTCTTATACTTAAGACTGAGTCAACGTGAACTAGCTAACGACAAATACAAGTTGAATTTATTTACGTAACTCATTAAAATTCCAGGTAGACAAGTAAAGGTAAAAGCGCAAATGTCCGGTCAATTTTCTACATGTGTATCAAAATTTAAAGCGCAAATGTCCATGGCGTTTGAAGCACAAATGTCCTATCGTGTTACAGGTAAAGGCGCAAACATCCTGTGCCCAGCAGATTATATTATATTATAATGACACAGGAATGTTTATTCATTTTTGTTTTGTTTTGTTGTTGTATTTCATATATACAGTTATAAACATATGTTTCATAGTCACAAAACATAAGATTTAATAGAAAATTTAAGTCTGGTTTGATCCTAATTCTCAAATACTTAATATTACTGTTGACATTTAAATGTGTTATAGAAAGAAAATCTAAGGACCTCCACTTGAAACATAAATGGCTATAAATGTAAAGGTATTAATAAATTCAGACATTCTGATTTTGTTGACAAATTGTTAGATTATGACATTTTTGTACACAGGCAACACATTGTGATTTAGAACAAAATCTCGTTTTACCAGACTTTCCTCGTCCGGTTCATCTTATTAGACATAAACTAAAGAATACAGGTAAAAGGTCTGGAGGAATATCAGTATATGTAAGAGATGTGATTTGACCGGGAGTGAAATTTTAGAACACTCAGTAATGATTATAGATGGCTTCATTTAGATAAAACTTTTTTGTCTACAGACCATCTTCATTTGTTTATTATCCTCCTGAAAATTCTACTTTTACAAGAAGAATTGATTATAACATTTTAGAATTACTAGAAAAGATGTGCTAAATTATTCAGAAAAGGGCAAAATTATAATTGCAGGATAGGAGGGGGACAAGATTTTATTAATAATGATTGTGATAAACATTTACCACTTTTGATTCCTATCAGTATCATTTAGATTTATTATCTAAGAAAAATTGTGACAAACTTGTCAATTCTAGAGGAGACAGCTCTTATCACTCTGTATATCCACAGGCTTAAGAATTTTAAATGGAAGAACCCTAGGCGGCCTTTTGGGTCTTTCACATGTTAACAACCATTAGGAAGTAGTGCAGTTGATTTATTTTATTGCTTCTGACAATCTGTTGTCTTATTTCAGTTACTTTCAAGTACATAAACTAACTCCTGACTTATCAGATCACTACCAATTATCTTGTTTGCTTCAGTGTAATTTCAGAATGAATCAAAAAGTATACTACCACACCAATGCCAGATAATTATATATAGGATGACAATTCCCATTACATTTTCACAATGCTTTAAACTCCTTTGAAGTTAAAATGTGATTGATGAAGGAGAGAAACCATCAAAATATTTTATGAGTTTAGAGACAAAAATCATGTAAATAAAACAATTCCTAAATTAATTAATGAATCAGGAAATATAATTGAAAACCAAAACAAATTTTAACTGAAGCAAAAACTATTAAAAAATCTATATATTCCAAAAAAGAGACAAAACTCAGAAAGTATGAGAGAATCCTTAGAAGGGATATAACATTTATAGAGTTTACTGATGCAATTAAAAGAGTGAAACATTAGAAAAGGCCTGGATCTGATGGATACACACATGAATTTCTTAAACTTTTTGGATAGATATAAGTAAATTTGTTCATAGATCAATAAAATATGGTTATAATCAAGGTGAAATGTCTATTACCCCAAAACAAGGTATTATTATTTGCATCCCAAAAGGTGACAAACCAAAGCAATACATGAAAAATTGGTGTCCAATCAGTCTTTTAAATACTGTTTATAAATTAGCATCAAGTTGCATTGCAGAAAGAATAAAATCTGTTTTATCAATTTTAATCAATAATGACCAGACAGGATTTATACCTGGTAGATTTATTAGTGAAAATACCAGATTGATATATGATTTACTACACTACACTGAAGAAAATGATATGCCAGGTATTCTCCTTCTCATAAATTTTGAAAAAAAATCTTTCGGTTCTATCTCCTGGAATTTCATAGAAAAGGTTCTCCTTTCTTTTTTTAACTTTGGAAATTCTATAAAACACTGAGTTAAAACTTTTTATACAAATACCAAATCAGCGGTAACACAGAATAATTATCTTTCAGACTTGTTTACAATTCAGAGAGGTTGCAGACAAGGAGATCCTTTATCTGATTACATTATTTTGTTATGTGCTGAAATTTTAGGAATACTACTTCGAAAAACTACACCACAGTTAATTAGATGGTTCACCAGAATCCTTAGATGCATCGCTTTGTGTTTTAGAATTATATGCTGAATGGTCTGGTCTCAAGATGAATCTAGAAAAGACAACGGTAGTATGGATTGGGAAAAGAAATACAGCCAAGATACAATATGTGTAAAGTGGGGATTGGAGTGGGGTTCCAACAGATTTACGCTCCTGGGTATTAGACATTCGGTTGGTTTACAAGAAATCAAAACACTAAATTATGGACCCAAACTTAAAGAGATTGAGAGAACAATAAATATTGGTCCAATAATTGATTATCTCAATTGGAAAAATTACTATAATTAAAAGTCTTATAATCTCAAAGCTTAATCACTTATTTTAACATTACCAAATCTGAACAATGGGTTACTTAACCAATTTATTAATAATTTATTTTCTTTTATTTGGGATGGTAAACCTGACGAAATTAAAAGAGAAGCAATTTCTCAAATATATGAATTGAGTGAACTTAACATGTTAAACTTAAAACAATTAAAATTAACTTGGATAAGAAGAATCATTAAACAAACTAATAATTATTGTAAGTTACTGACTTATTCGGAAAAAATAAAATTAAATGAACTGCTCTATGTAGGTCCAAGAACACATGTAAAAACTCCCTTTTGGCAGGAGGTTTTTAATGCTTGGACTGAACTCCAAACTAAAATAGCTGTTAAGAACGAATATGATTTTATCACATCTAATATTTGGAATAATAAACAAAATAAGGTTGGTAATCAAACCCCTCTGTACAAAAAATGGATTGAAAAAGGAGTCTGGTTAATTAATGATTTAATTGATAATGATGGACATTTAATGAACTGGCAGGAATTTCAAAAAAACATATAATATTGATACCAACTTTTTTTTTATATACCAGGGTGTAATTTCGGCAGTCAATTCTTATATAAAAGTCTTAATATTAAATGTAATGAGACTTTTAAATTTTATGGGCCATAACAATTATTAAAATAATTACAATATTTTAAAATCTACAAAAGGATCAAAAGACATGTACAATATTTTGAAAGATAAAATAACAAATATCACATTACAGGAAAAGTGGTCCTCAATCCTAGACATAATATTATCTGGAATAAAGTGTATAGAACGCCATTTTACATAACTACAAATTCAAAATTACAGTGGCTCCAATACAGAATCACTCAGAGAATTTTGGGGACAAGTGAATTTCTCTACAAAATTAAAGTTACAAAATGATAAATGTACTTTCTGTACGGACTCAATAGAAACCATAGAACACATATTCTGGACATGTCCAAAAGAATTTGATGTATGGGAAGAAATTAATAGATGGATATAAGTCCAAATTGAACTACCACTTACCTTAGACATAGTTTTATTTGGGATATTAGAAAAACGGAAAAAACTACATGAGAAACCTCATAATATTATCAACTCAATATTATATATATACAGAACAAAAATGCAAAGTGGACAAGTAAATATTGTAGCTTTAAAAATTTTCTTAAAGAAAATTCAAAATTTGAACATCAAGTTCAGATTTTATGAATGAATTTTCTACTTACCACCTGATAGTTTACATATAGGATTTATCTCCATTTGATTGTTCAGACTCGAAAAAATGTAAAACGTCTCGATGACTTTCATCTCAATCATATAATCATAGTCACCAAGACGCATGCGTCTCCCTACCAAATCAGTTTTATTTTCTGGTCATTATACTAAATAACCACAGAAAAATATATTAAGTGGGAGGTAGGGCGTACAATTCTCAGGTGGTAAGTAGAAAATTCATTCATAAAATCTGAACTTGATGTTCAAATTTTGAATTTCATTTCATTCATTTTCTACTAATCACCTGATACTTTACATTTAAGATTAGATTACAAAGCCTTACCTTCCATTGAAGGTTGGATAATTTTTATATGGATCTGCATATCTTTTCTTCTCTCTCCTTATCTAAGTAGATGTTCAATTTTCTATATAAAAATGTACATATCTACAATGTATCTTTCTTTTTTTTTCTATTTTTTTAAATGTTTTTTTTGTTTTTTTTACTGCATCCAAGCAGAAACAATAAATTTTAAATTGTCTTTTTAGTTAAAACTTTCACATCCACATTTCTAAAGTAAAATTTAGTAAAAGTTGTATCCGTCGACCAATCTGCCGATTCAAGAATACTTTTCATGCTTGCTCCATTAAATAGAGCCCATGATGGTCCAATCGCTCTAGTGGAATGTGCATTCACTTTAAAATCATCTTCTCCATAGGCCATTTTAATAGTATTTACAATCCATCTTGCAATGGTCTGTGAAGAAACAGGTTTAAAAGGTTTCACCAGGGATAAAAACAGTTTGCCTTCATCTTTTCTAACTTTCTCAGTTCTCTTTAAATAGATGGCAATTGCTCTCTTTGGATCCAATTTCTTATTGTCTTTAAAAAATGGTACAAAAATTTTTGAACCATAATGATTCTGTCTGTCCTGTTTAGACAATCCAGGTCTTAAAAAAGTAATACCTCTACTTTGAACATTGACAAAACCCTCTCCAATCCTTAATGCTTGAAGGTCCAAGCATCTCCTGAACGTTGTGATTGCTGTAAGAAAAACAACTTTATAAGTTACAAATTTAATATCAGCTTCACGTAAAGGTTCAAAAGGTGATTTTTGTAACATGTCTAGAATTTTATGTAAATCCCATTCAGGTACTAATTTCACTTTTGGTGGTCTTGAATTGAATACCCCTTTTAACAATCTAATAATATAAGGATGTTGACCGATGGGTGTATTGTCAATAGGTGATAAAAGTGATGAAAGCATTGACCTATATCCCGCAATAGTGCGATATTGTAAACCTGATGTATACAAAGATGTAAGAAAATCTGCACAATCTGCTAGATTTGCTGTATAGGGATCTTTTTTCCTCTCACTACACCAGCAATTAAACTTTTTGAATTTGATTGTGTAATCTTGTTTTGTACCAGATCTCCAGGATGCCCTGAGTAGCTTTCTAGTGTCTCGTGAAAAGCCTTTATCTCTGAAATTTCGGTTGATAGCAGCCATGCTGTTAACTTGAACACTTCTGGGTTTGGATGATAAATTTGTGTTTTTGGTTGATGTAGAAGATTTTTTAGTATAGGAATGTTTATTGGTTTTGCTATTGACTTTTGTAGAAGTTGTGTGTACCAATGTCTTCGTGGCCATAGTGGAACAATTAGTATTATCCGACACTTGTACTGACTCATGTGTATCAGAACATTTGGTATTAGGCAAATTGGAAACGCATATGCACACATGTTCTCCCATGAAATTGTCAATGCATCTACTGCTAGGGCCTTGTAATGCGGAATCCAAACACTGCTGCTTTGTGATTGTCTCCCGATGCAAACAAGTCGATCATTGGAATCCCTCATATTGAAAAAAATGTTTGAAAAACTTGATCGTTCAATTTCCATTCTGTTGCGAATATTTTGTTGCGTGACAACTGATCCGCCAAAATATTCTTTCGACCTGCTATGTGAGCTGCCCTTAGAACTATTTTGTTTTTGATTGCCATTTTCCACAAGTCCCAAGTCTTGTAGCATAGATCTATTGATCTGGTGCCCCCTGTTTGTTCACATACTGAACTACTGTCGTATTGTCGCTTTTGATCAGAACATTTTGTCCCTGTAACTGAGGTAGAAAATGCTGTACTGTGCGATGTACTGCATCTAACTCTAGAATATTGATGTGTAACGATTGTTGGGTTTCTGTCCATTTGCCCTGAAAAATCTGACCCTTCATGTGACCCCCAAAACCTGTTTTGGAAGCATCTGTGGTTATTGTTATATTGGCTGACCACTGGTGAAGTGATCTGCCCTTGGCTGTGTTGGCTCTGTCTAACCACCATATCAAATGACTTTTTAGGTGTAGTGTAAATGGTATTTGACAAAGTAGGTCTTTTGATGAGGGTTTCCAGTAATGTAGTAAATGTAACTGGATAGGCCTCATAAAAAGTCGAGCATTTGGGATCATTTCTATGCATGATGCTATTAAACCCAATAGAACCAAATAATCCCTTGCTGTGTTGTGACCCGTCATTAAATTTTGAATTAACATTTCTAATTTGGTCAGTCTCTCTGAGTTGGCGACACAATTTCCTTTTGAAATTGAAAAGTGCTACTATGTATGTTATTGACTGAGCTGGGATCAATGATGATTTTTCTAGATTGACAATGAACCCCAACCTTGTTAAAAGATTCAGTGTTTTCTCTCGATCTAATACAAGACTGTATTTCTGCATATTTACTAGTAACCAGTCGTCTAGATATGTCGCTAGCCTTACATTCTGAATTCTTAAATGAGCGGCTATTACTGTTACAATCTTTGTAAACACCCTTGGAGCTTGAGATGGGCCGAAACATAGTGCTACAAACTGATACATTTTGCCCTGTATACAGAAGCGTAGGTATTTTCGATGTGATTTGTGAATGGGTACATGTAAATATGCATCCTTCAGATCGAGAGACAAAGCCCAATCTTGAGGTTTTACTAAATTTAGGACTTTTGTCAAAGTGTCCATTTTGAAGTGCTGCTTCACTAGATACTGGTTGAGGGGTTTCAGGTTGATTACTGGTCTCAAGTCCCCCGTTTTCTTGGGAACTAGAAAAAGAGTACTGTAAAAACCTTGACCTATTTCGGATTGAGGTACTGTCTCTATTGCACCCTTTTCTAACAATGCGTCTACCTCTGATAAAATAATAGGAAGACTCTGTGCATTGACTTGTGTCTGCTTTATACCTGTCCAATGAGGTTCTGTCTGAAATTCCAATTTGAGACCTTCTTTTAGAATTTTTAAAATCCATTTGTCGTCTGTTATTTTTTCCCATTCTCTTACAAAAAACCTCAACCGTCCCCCCACCGGTATCTGGGGAAGCAGCGCTAAAATCTTGGCGTCAGGAACAATACTTATTTTTGGCATTAGGAGAAAAACTTACCCAAGGTTTATTTGTTGAGTTCTGCTTTGCTGTATATGTAGCTCCTGACTTGAAATCAGCTGCCGGTTTCTTTGGTATTTTGAACCCATTGTCAAATTTCCCTTTCTTAAAACCACTGTCATTTGTTTCATTGGTACTGGTTACTTTCCTCTTCATAGGAAGAGAGCTAGGTACCCTTTTTAAATTCGGTAAACACTCAGCAAGTTGTTTATTTCTCTCTGTCTTTTCCTTAAGTTTCTCGTCAAATTGAGAACCAAATATTCCCTCAGAAGTAAGAGGTAAAGACATCACAGTATTAGCATAATCTTTTAAATCACTAAGTCTTGTGTCATACATTGTTGCTCTTCGCCTAACAATATGGTGAAAAGAACCAGTCCTAGACATTTGATCGAATGTCTTTGTAGATAACGCAAAATGTCTCTCACATTTTGCACAGCACCATCTAAATTAGGTGTATCGGACTGTAAATTGACCAATAAAATACCAAGTGCCTGTTGTGTATAGCAAGATGTTATCAAACCCATTCTTGCAGCTAATTGTCCCTGATATGCAATTTTCTCTAAAGACTTTAACTCTTTACTGAATAAACAAGGAACTCTACCAAAAGCTGCTTTAGGTCCAAATCTCTTGACCAACAAACTCTCTACAGTATTGTCAAAAGTAGGCACATTGAAATAATTTTCACAGCTAGGGTCTACCGGAAAACTTTGTCTATAACTGTCTCGAAAACAAGTTACCTTCTGAGGAGTATCTGACCTCCATGCCCCTTTCAAAATATCAATTTGATTCTGTTCTAATATGATACCAGTCTTGTCTTTGGAGCGATATGCATAAGCATCTTCTCAAACTTTTCTCCTAGAACATTACATCTAGTTTTCTGATTAGAGTCTGTTGTATTAGTAGCTGTACTTGTATTCTCAGGTTTGTTACCCAAATACCTTTGAAACCTTTCAGTAGATTTTACACCTTCAAGATCCAGTAATGATCTATTGTCTATACTAGATGCATATTCTGAATGTTCAGATGCATTTTCACTGAACATAAAACCACTATTTTGTCTTTCATTGTCTGACACACAAATTGACAAAGTATCTAAATTCCCGTGATTTGGCTGCTCATCAGCAGATATCAGGGGTAATATTGGTCTGCGAGCTGCACTACATGCCTCGTCTGTGACCGTTACAGTTTCTGACCTAGCAACCCCCGCTTCGGGTTCTGTATGCCTTTCAACTGCCAAAATGTTCACTAGTTGACTTAACTTTTCATTCAAAGATGAATACTGTTGCTCTTGCTAAGCAAACTTAGCATTCATACGACCTTGAACATCGTATTTTTTCTTTGAAGACCTTTTTACCGCTATGGATTTGTTTCTTTTCGTCCGCCATGTTGGGAGTTTCTGACATTAAAGAAGCGCTTTCTTCGTCTGCTACAATATCAGAGCCTTCACTTCTCATTCTGCCACGTTTTAAATCAAATCTTGAAACAACAGAAGTTGTTTAAGAACGTCTGAACTCTTTCGCGCAGAAAATAAAACTGATTTGGTAGGGTGACGCATGCGTCTTGGTGACTATGATTATATGATTGAGATGAGGGTCATCAAGACGCTTTAATTTTGCGAGTCTGAACAGTCAAAGGAGATAAATCCTATATGTAAAGTATCAGGTGGTAAGTAGAAAATGAATGAAATGAAATTTGTTTATTGAAAAATAATATTTTATAAAATAAAGCATTGCAAAGAGCGTACTCCTACTGGAACCCCTGGCTCCAACTAATAGAATAATTATACAAGTAAATTTTAAGTAATAAAATATCCTCCCAATTCAGACTGCCTAAGATTTTTACCATTATCATTTATTTATAAGTTTGTCAAAGATTCAAAGAACCAACGTATTTATCTTGATTTTGCTGATGTAATATGGACTTATTACCTTAATTGTACCATATATTATTTATATTATTTATATTTATATATGTAGTTTTATCAATAAACATATTACAAAAAAAAAAAAAAAAAAAAATGATTGATAAATTTAATCTTAACCTATATTCAGAAAAAACTTAGAAGTTATGAAAGATAACCTAAATAAAATCATCATAACTGCAGGCGACTTGGCCTTAAATTGATTGATAAATTTTATCTTAACCCATATTCAGAAAAAACTTAGAAGTTATGATAGATAACCTGCAGGCGACTTGGCCTTAAAAAGAAGAAAACTATGAAAAAATATAAAAGAAAGATTATAACAGAAATCATAAGTTATGGTATGATTACAGTCTTAAAGAAATAAAACAAAACTAGATCATAAATGCAATCTATTGCAAAAGTATAGCAATGACCCATACATCTGAGGGTCATATTTTAAATGCCTAAAACATTACAGAAAAATGAGAAAAGATGAAATGAGAAAATTCAAGAACGATTTGGTTAATAAGTTAGATAATCTTCAAAATGAAAATCATAAAGCCTATTGGAAATTAGTTGAACAATTAAAAGGAGATAACAATGATAAAAGGAAACAAATATCAGTTTGGAAGATTGCGAGAATTATTTTAAATCTCTAAATAAAAATATAATTGCTGAAAATGAATCGACTCTACAGGAGCTTAATAATTTAGAAAAAAAAAACTAATATTTTTAATGAATCAGACTTTAAGATCACAGAATCTGAACTACTAAAAGCTATTAAATCTTTAAAGAATGGCAAATCCTGTGGATTTACTGTGATAATAAATGAAATGATTAAATATAGCCAATCAATTTTAAACCCACTATTTTAAAAGTTTTTAATAGATTTTATTTCCACAGGAATCTATCCTAATATATGTCAAGCGGATACAATTCACCTATACATAAAAGGGGTCAATACATGATCCTTCAAACTATAGAGGTATATCCATAAGTTACACTATTGGTCAACGTTTTAACAGAATATTAAATAATAGACTGACAGCATGTTTTGGGAAAAGAAAACTCATTTGTGAAGAGGAAATTGGATTTAAACGTGGATGTTGCACATTTGATCATATGTTTGTTACATATACTCTTATACAAAAATACATTAGAAATAAATCCCAACCATTATATGCATGTAGATTTTAAACGTGCATTTGATTCTGTATGGCACCTATGACTTTTCTATAAGCTTAAAAACTGGTGTCGTTCAAAATTTTATAATATACTTAAGTCAATGTATGAAAACACGGAATTATGTGTCAAAATTGATTCTTTAAGAATATAGTTTTCAAGTCCAATATTGGTGTAAGACAAGGAGATGGCTTGATCCCTATTTTATGTAATTTATTCTTAAATGATTTACCAAATTATTTTGATTCTACATGTGACCCAGTTATCTTAAACTCAAAGTCCATTAATTGTCTAATGTATGCTAATGATTATGGCCATATGGTCATCAATTGTGATAAAACTAAAATAATTGTGTTTAACAAAGCAGGTAGATTAAAAATATAAAAATACTTATTGTAACAGCCTTATAGAATATTTTCAAAAATACGCATATTTAGGGTAACATTTAGTGCATCGGTACATTTTCATATACCAAAGAGGTTTAAGTAAAAGGGCATGAAAGCATTATTTAAGCTGAAGACAGCGCTTCAAGAAAAACAAATATTACTACTATTTTACATTTATTTAATCACACAGTAAGGCCAATACTTTTATATGGATCAGAAATTTGGCGGTGCACGTCCTCCAAAAATTTAAAACAAACCCTTTAAAACTTTATTTCAAAAGAAATTGACACCATCTCAGTTGAAAAGTACATACAAAATTCTGTAAATTTGCATTTGGTGTTAAAATAAATCATCCAACTTGGTCAGTAGAATTGAACTAGGAAGTTATCCAATCATTATGTATGTTTTCTTAACATGGTTAAATATTGTTGTTATTTAAAAATATTTCAGATAAAAATAGTATATTATATCAAGCTTTTCAAGAATCTTTTACAATGGATTCAGAAAATATTTCTTTGACTTCCAGTGAGTTTATATTTAGAGAAATTACTTTCTTACAAAACAGAAACAGTTATGCGTTGCATAAAATTAACAAACCTATATCGTATACTAGAGCAAGAGACTTACTTTTAGGTGTTTTGTGTCAAGCAGGTTTTGATAAAGGAAAATTTGGTCTTTATAGTCTGAGAAGCGGAGGTGTGACTCAGGCAGCTCATAATAGTATACCAGAAAGATTATTAAATGCGCACAGTCGCTGGAAGTCAGATCTCTCGAAAGACGGTGACACCAAAGAAAATTTATATAACAGGTTATGCATCTGGTGCAGAAAAATTGGTACCGTTTATGTTATTACTACCACTGGGTCGATGCCTCTGCTGGTGGACTGATAGTCCCCGAGGTATCACCAGCCCAGTAGCCAGTACTTTGGTATTGGCATGAAAATACGGATTTTGTGTTATTAAAATTTGCAGTTACAAAAATTTTGGAAATTATTTAAAGTTAAGGAATGTATCTCCCTCATGCAAAGCTCTGATTCCTTGCCCAGCTTTGGCTATACTTTTGGTCCTTTCTGGTTTATAGCTCTTCATATTTTTAATAAGCTTTGGATTTTCAAATATTTTGGCCTCGAGCATCACTGAAGAGACATTGATTGTCGAAATGCGCATCTGGTGCAGAAAAATTAGTGCCGTTTATGTTATTACTACCACTGGGTCGATGCCTCTGCTGGAGGACTGATAGTCCCCGAGGGTATCACCAGCCAGTAGCCAGTACTTTGGTACTGGCATGAAAATCGGATTTTGTGTTATTAAAATTTGCTGTTACAAAAATTTTGGAAATTATTTAAAGTTAAGGAATGTATCTCCCTCATGCAAAGCTCTGATTCCTTGCCCAGCTTTGGCTATACTTTTGGTCCTTTCTGGTTTATAGCTCTTCATATTTTTAATAAGCTTTGGATTTTCAAATATTTTGGCCTCGAGCATCACTGAAGAGACATTGATTGTCGAAATGCGCATCTGGTGCAGAAAATTGGTACCGTTTATGTTATTATCTGTTACTAATCATTTGAATTTGAAAACTTCTATTTTGTTGTTTATTTATACCAGTCTACATTCTCGAACTGTTTGGTGTGTATCTCCTGCCATATTAGTCTTTGTTGTTTCTTTATATAGAGTCAGAAATAATCTATGTTTGGACGAGCATAGCGAGAACATAATATATCTTTTCGTTTCCTCATCTGTTGGAAGATAATAAAATTATGTTTAGTCGATTGATTACCTTTTGTACGTTCTATGTTTCTACATGGTACAAACTAAATTATTGGTTCCATACTTATTTTCAATGCTAACACATTTAAGCGTTTTATTAATCTTGATAATAGTGTACTTCAATATTGAACAAAAACACTCATTGAGACTGTTTAACCCCAAATAGATTTTCTCGCTGTGTTGAAGACCCATTGGTAGCCTTCGGCTGTTTTCTGCTCTTTGGTTGGGTTGTCTCTTTGACACATTCCCCATTTTCATTTTGTTACGACCAGAAAATCGACTTTTAATTGTACTCAACAAAGACACAAATCAATAATAAAGTTTAACAAGATTTATTATATACTAGTTTACAAGAAGTATAACACAAATAGAAATGTCAACTTAACTGTCAAAATATATGTCCAATCTTCTATTTTTCTTTGTCCGAAATCTTCTCGGAATCCACTAGAATATTATATCCAATAAGTCACAATCTAGTATGATGTAGTTTGTAAATACAAGTGTTAATCCAACTGCTGAGAATGTTGATGTCTATCGATGTCTAATTCTATGTCTAACTTTAGGGTCTGCATATACATATACTTGCAATAGAAACTTCTAGATATCTGTAGATGTTTGAATTACGCATCTTTTGTTATGATCATTCTGGAAACGTTATGTAAGTGAATTAGAAAGTTCTAATCATTCCATGAGTATCTATGATTGTCCAGTGATTTCTAAACTGCATAATTGTAACACAATGTGTATCATTTTGTACACAATGTAAAAAATATATAATGTAAACATTCTTAGGCCACACAAAACAAATTAGGCCAACTAAATAAATATGATAGTTACAATATCATAACACCTCCCCCTTAAAAAAGTTTGAGTGTAACAAAAACTTTTCATGAATAATATGTATACAAAAATACAAAGTATATACATAGTGTTTTAATAAGTTCTAGATAAAGCATCTGCTATTACAGTATCTTTACCTTTAATATGTTTTACAATAACATCATATTCCTGTAACAATAAACTCCACCTAGTCAACCTCTGGTTTTGTTTCTCGTTTTATGTATGAAGGTGAGAGGATTATGATCAGTATAAACAAGAATAGGAAGCATAGTGGGATTCAAATATACATCAAAATGTTGCAGTGCAGACAACAATACAAAACACTCTTTTCAATAGTTCAATAATTTTTCTGATGTTTATCTAATTTCTTAGAAAAATATGATATAGGTTTCTCATCATTATGATCTGTCTCTTGATACAAAACAGCTCCAACTCCTACATCGCTTGAATCAACGAAAAGTTTGAATTGTTTTACAAAGTCTGGAGTGATCAGAACTAGACTATTAATTAAACGTGATTTGCTATTTTCAAAAGCGTTTTACAATTTTCACTCCAGATGAATTTAGAATCTTTCCGTAAAAGATGAGTCAATGGTTGAACAACAGTAGCAAAATTTGAACAGAATTTCCTGTTAAATCCAATCATGCCTAAATATCTCATAAGTTGTTTTATTATTTGTAGGAGAAGGAAATTTAGTAATTGCGTTCACTTTAGCCGTAATAGGTTTCACTTGACCTTGACCAACTGTATGCCCTAAATAATCAACAGTGGCCTGGCAAAATTCACTTTTACCAAGATTAACAGTCAAATTTGATTGTGGCAATCCATCAAAAGTATCATATAAATGTGTTAAATGCTCTTCCCAGCTATCACTACATACAATAAGATCATCAATATAAGCATAACAACAGTCTAAATCTTTTATAACATTATTGATCATTCTTTGAAATGTAGCTGGAGCACTTTTCATGCCAAACGGCATTACAGTATATTGAAATAAGCCATCTGGTGTGACAAAAGCTGATATTTCTCGAGATATCTGTGTCAATGGGACTTGCCAGTAACCTTTCAATAAATCTAATTTGCTCACAAATTTTGCTTTTCCAATATTATCAATGCAGTCGTCTATCCTTGGAATCGGTTAGGAATCAGATTTTGAAACAGAATTTACTTTTCTGAAATCAGTTACGAAACGAAAGGTTTTATCTGGTTTGGGCACAAGCAGACCAGGAGAGCTCCATTCACTTACTCGGCTCAATAATATCATTGTCAAGCATATATTTAATTTCTTGTCTCATAAATTCAAGTTTGAGTGGATTGAGCCGGTAAGGATGTTGCTTAATTGGAGAAGCATCACCAACATCGACATCATGACAAACAGCAGTGGTTTTGTTTGGCACATCTGGAAAAAGATTTTCTAAAGAAAATACCAAAGCTTTTAATTTTCTCTACGATCAAAAGACAGATGTGCAAGTTTTGAATCTAAATTTGACAAAATTTCTGAATTTTTCAATCTAACTGTCTTCCATAGTTTTAGAACTAAAAGGTGGTTCAATTACATCTGGCTTGTCAAGATTGTTCTCCAATTTAACCATGGCTAAAATGGCAACTGGTTTACTCTCACCTTCATTAGTACGCTCAAAATATGGTTTTAACATATTAATGTGACACACTCTATTTTGTTTACGCCGACTTGGTGTTTTACAATATAATTCAAATCATTGATTTAACTCTCTATGGTATAAGGATCACAATATTTAGCTTGTAATGAATGTCCAGGGACTGTTAAAAATACAAGAACCTTATCACCTGGCTCAAAAACTATGTCCCTGGCATCTTTATCATACCATATTTTCATCTTATTCTGAACAATTTGACAAGCAGTATACAATTTTTCTTTAAATCTAGATACACAGTCTAGAAGATTCAAGTCAGTGTGTTCAGTAAGCCATTTTTCTTATTCAACTTTAAAGGTCCACTTACAGTATGACCAAATACCAACTCAAAGGGACTAAAACGAAGGGATTCTTGAACAGCCTCTCGGACCGCAAAAGTAAAAGTGAACACCATAATCCCAGTCCCTGTCAAATTGAAGACAAAAGTTCTGATCATGTTCTTCAATGTTTGATTGAAACGTTCTAAGGCACCTTGAGATTCTGAATGATAAGCACTTGACCTATACTGAGCAATCCCTAACTGGTACACGACTTGCTGAAATAAACCTGACATGAAATTTGAACCCTGATCGGACTGTATAGACTTTGGAAGTCCTACTAGCGTGAAAAATTTGATCAGAGCTTTGACAATAGTAGGTGTCTTGATATTCCTTAGCGGAATAGCCTCTGGAAAGCGAGTGGAGGTACACATGATTGTCAATAAATACGCATTTCCGGTCTTGGTCTTCGGTAAAGGTCCAACGCAATCAATTAGTACTCTGCTGAAAGGTTCTTCATAGGCTGTCATGGGCAAGACCAATAATGTCTTGCCTATAGACTTTAGGCACCACCACTTGGTATACCACACTCCATTCCTCCTCTGGGGTAGCATCAGGGGGCTTCCACTTTTTCATTAAAATGCCGTCTTGATGGTAATAGCATTCGGCCACTTTGTCTGCTTCTTCCTGTGGTTTAGCCCTCTTGCAGAGCTGAAGAACCTCAGGGTCTTTTTTTTGTTCTTCGACAAATTTCCTTCGGTCTAATGAATGGCTGTTTACGTCTGGCCATGGCATAATTACATTCTTGCTCATACTAGGTGGTCTTATTACGACCTTCTCTGAGCTACCAGGACCTTCAATGTCGGCCAGAAAGGTGTCAGAAAGGTCCATGTAATCAAACTGGTCTTCATGCAAATCCTCATTTTGTTGTTTTCAGCCATCGCCCTAGTAACGACACAAGCTGGATACAGTTCAGCATCATCTTCAGGTGATTTAACATCCACCACCGGTTCACTGGTAACAATTGGTTCAGCAACCACTTTGTTCCTAGCTAGATCATTTCCTAGCAATAATGAAACACCCTCAACAGGGAGATTAGGACGAACACCCACAACAACTGGTCCAGTTATCAAATCTGACATCAGATAAATACGATGGAGGGAACATCTATACAACCTTACTCCACACCTTGTAACAAAACGGAGGCACCAACAGAAGTCTCATTGGACAAGGCAACGCACCTTCTAACAATAAAGACTGAGAAGCTCCAGTGTCCCGTAATATCTTAATAAGGTGATCAGTAGTATTATCAACAATAGAAACAAACCCATCAGACATAATAGGTTTATTATCGCTTTCATTCTTCTTCTGAGTCTAAAACAATCAGCCATCAGGTGACCATTCTTCTTACAATAAGCACAAGTCATTGACTTCTTCTCAAAAGTATCAGATTTTGGACTAGACATATTATAACTAGACTGACTCTTATTTTGTGCAACAGGGTTACTATCAGTACGCTCAGTGCTTTTAAAATTTTGACCTTTCAAACTTCTCTTATGTGAAAGGGTATAATTATCGGAAATAACAGCTGGATCTTGTAATGTCTCAACAGTTTTGTCATCTTAATGTGTTTTAACTCTAAATGAACACACTGCTCGAACTCTTCTAATAACATCAATTGTCTTAAATTATCAAAATTTTTATCTATTTTCTTTGACGTAAGCCATTAACCAAACAGATCTTCTTTTCCCTAGCAAATTCAACATAGGTTTGTGAATCAAACTTTTATAAGACCTAAATTTCTGTCTATATGCTTCTCATAAGCTTTCAAAACTTTTTTTAACCTTGTCATAATCAGAACTATTTTCTGATGAAAGTGCTTAGTAAATTTCAGCGGCCTTGCTCTTAAATACACTTTGCAGCATTGTAGTCAAAAAGGCTTCTGCCATTTCAAATTATGAGCAATTTTCTCAAACTGTGGAAAAATTTATCAACTGTTTTTTCACAAAATTTGGGAACCAAACGTATATTTTTGCTGCATCAAAATTTAAATGTTCTGATTTTACTGGAATTTAGTGTTGCTTTCTTCTTTTGCCATTCCAATTATCATTTTCTCAATCTCTAACCTTTCCTTCATTTCAAGTTCTGCCTGTTTTAATTCAAATTGAATTTCATCTTCTTTTTCTTTTTCTTTCATCTTCTCCATCTCTAACCTTTCCTTCATTTCAAGTTCTGCCTGCCTTTCTTCTTTTTCCAATTGTTTTAATTTAAGTTCATGTTCTAATTCAAGGTGTTTTAATTTGAAAGCATCAACATTTTTACCTTGAGTTCAAGAGCCTCTTCACAAAACATTTCTGAGTCAACTTAATAATCTATTAATAAATGTTTTATAATTTGTTTTCTCATAGCTAAAGTCTAATTTCAGATGTTTAGCAAGCAACACTAATTCCTCTTTCTTTAAATTATCAAACCCTCCAAGTCTGGCGTTTTCAAAAATTACTGGCATCAAATGCCATTTTGTAGAATTTTGTTGGGCTAGTTCTAATAAAATTACTGATTTTATTTTTAATAAGATATTAACGTTTTCCTGGACGAGCCCTAAATTTCTGTTACGACCAGAAAATCGACTTTTAATTGTAGCCAACAAAAGACACAAATCAATAATAAAATTTAACAAGATTTATTATACACTAGTTTACAAGAAGTATAACACAAATAGAAATGTCAACTTAACTGTCAAAATATGTGTCCAATCTTCTATCTTTTCTTTATCCGGAAATCTTCTCGGAATCCACAAGAATATTATATCCAATAAGTCACAATCTAGTATGATGTAGTTTGTAAATAAAAGTGTTAATCCAACTGCTGAGAATGTTGATGTCTATTGATGTCTAAGTCTATGTCTAACTTTAGGGTCTGCATATATATACTTGTAACGGAAACTTCTAGATAAATGTAGATGTTTAAATTACGCATCTTTTGTTATGATCATTCTGGAAACGTTATGTAAGTGAAATAGAAAGTTCTAATCATTCCATGAGTATCTATGATTGTTCCAGTGATTTCTAAACTGCATAGTTGTAAGACAATGTGTATCATTTTGTACACAATGTAAAAATACATAATGTAAACATTCTTAGGCCACACAAAACAAATTAGGCCAACTAAATAAATATGATAGTTACAATATCATAGAAATTTTCAATTTTATATATCATGCAATAAGTCTATCGTTGAAAATTAATAACAGACAGTCAATGTTACAGTGTCTAAAGAAGGATAATCTTCAGGACTAATGCAAATTGTATTTTGCTGGTAGCAGTTATCTACGCTTTGATAAACACGATTTGTCTAATCAACTTTCCATCCCTAAGAAAATATCCAAATGTAGAAATAAAACTAATCATAAACACCAGGTAATCGAAAAATATATGTTTAAAGTAAACACTTAAATGATATTAGATTGAATTAATAAATGGGGAATTGTGCGTCCAAAGCGCTCTTTGGATTTACCACAGACCTAGACTTTTGAAAGTCAGGGATGTAAAATTGCTGAGACACGTTAGGATCAATATGAAAAAAGGGACATAGAAATAACCAAATTCATCTAAGGTCAGCTTTGCATGAGGGAGTTGGAACCTGAGTCTCTTAATAATTTTTTTGATTTCTCAACGGAAATTTAAAAATTTTTATTTTATTTATAAATCTTTTAATGCAAAATCACTCCCTAAGCTTCACAACCAGGATATTCCAAAACGTTGATCTAAATTAAAATAGATACACATCTTCTCACTATGTCGTTTGATATATGCAATTCTTAGAAAAAGTTTTAACTTCATTCAGAATAAACTATATTGATTGAAACTATACAGATAGCAACTTATAAGACGATAGTAAGAGTTCGAACCTTTGCCTCTCTTTAATAGCAATCCTGCATTAAAGCTCAAATACTTTAAAATGTAGACTTATTATTTAACTTAAATCTTTATAAATAAGACAACTATCTAAGTAGAATGCATGCAAGTGACTAGAGATCACCACTGTACGTCATTCAACAGTGAATGTATAGTAATCTATAAAAGACAACGACATGACAATACATGAATCGATTGAAACGAGAAAACCAAGGCCTGAATGATGTAAAAAAATAAATAAATAAATGAAGCCGCGTTAAAGAGAGGCGAAAGATAATATAGGAAATTAAAATACATAAGTCGAAAATAAACTGACAACGCCATGTCCAAAATGAAAAGGACTTAAAGACAAACAACAGTATACCAAACAAAACATAGAAAAGTAAAGACTGAGCAACACGAACCAATCACAATACGGGGCGATCTCGGTGCTTTTGAATGGAAAGCAGATTCTGCTCCACTGGGGCACCAGTTGTGTTACTGATGTAAGAAAAATCCGGTAATAAGTCTAATTCGGTAGGTCACATAGGGAAAAGAGGACAGGAAAGTGGTTACGACAATTGGAACATATCCGTCGTCATCTGTTAAATGGGAATCGTAAATGGAATAAAAAAAATTTGTAATCAAACATTAGACGACAATAACAATTCACTTCAATAAATAGGAATGTAAAATGGGAATCAAATTGAAAACTACATTTGAGACGTTAATACCAACTTGTCTGTAAAACAAGCCATGAAATTACATCCATTGAAAGCCATTAAATGTATGCAACTATAGCGTTTAGATAAAATGAAAACAAATCACCCAACAATATTTTCTAATGTTGACCGATTTGAACATTTCGATGGAAAAAGTTATGCTTAAAGGTTACAATTTAACACTGTAGTATGATCTTTAAATATTGTCTTTATCGGTTCAAATATTGATTTCGTTATCAAGAAATAAAACATTTAAAATATATTTTGTTTTCATTTATGGCTATTAATGGTCCTACATTCTGACGATACTTATATGTTAGCATTGAACAAAATCGTACTTTCTCGGACTATTTATGCCGTCTTAAGATTTTGTTGGATGTGTACTGATATTTTGGTCTGGAAAACATGAATTATTTAACAGTTGTACATGTTGAAATTCGCTCTGAATTGGCTTTCAGTAACTGTGAGCACTCGCAATTCGGTACTTTGTGTCTTTATCTTTTCTCTGTTTGTTACTTGCTTTCATCGATTCACGCCGGTCTGATTAGCCAATCCTTTCCAACTAATTTTTACAGTTCGTTCATTTGTTGCACCACTGTTCCAGGTAAGGGTTTGAGCACTTGCAAGCATGTTTAACACCGCCACATTCTGTATGTGCCAGATCCAAGTCATTAGCCCGTATTGATGTTAGTCGTTGGTTGCCGTCACATTTTTGTTCCGTTTTATATATTCTTTCATTAATTTTTTCGTACGGAAACCTATAGCTGCTTACTTCTACTTTATTATGTTCCAGATGGATAGTTGTTTCATAGGCAATCAATATTATACCACATTGCCTTATTTTCATACAAATAAATATTTTCAATTATTTATTATAATCATTTAGATTCTCTGATATTCAATTTAGGCTATTTCTTCAACCTTTGATTTTGGCTCTGTGAATGAATTAAATACGGGTAATCTTGCAATGTCTCGTTTTTACGGTATACAATTGCTTGATAACAAGAAAAATGTTTTATCCAATCCATGAGTTTTGAAAAAACTGAAGAACGTAGATATGTATGATTGGTCAAATCAATATAGAACAGAAGTCTCTCTTAAGCATCGGCATATTTAAAAGAAGTTCAGCTGTTCATTTCTATGTGCCTTTGTCAACTCTTGGTGTCCTTATAATACAATATATATACAAAAATTCTTACAATTTTAGAGACAATTCTGCATACTTCCACCATTTTGGTAACTAACCTTACTGGGTTTTAATCTGATAGAACGATATAACTCAGATTTTGATTGGCTAATGACATTCGTTAAAAACCTATAGCCCCGGGTGTGGTGTTGTTAGCCCATATACCGAGGCTTTGCTACCCATTACCCCGGGAACTTCACGCGTTTTCCATAGTTCGGTGGTTGTTCCCAGTGAAAATTGAATTCTGTAGATTATCCATGATGTCTGTAATTAAATATGTAATCCACTTAGAGATAACTGTATTGTATTTTAAGCTCCGACGGCATCAATTGGTGATTTGATGGTCGCAAATTAAGTTTACTGGCGACGCGTTAGCGGAGCCAGTAAACGGGTATTTGCGACCATCAAATCACCAATTGATGCCGTCGGAGCTTAAAATACAATATTGTTATCTCCATTCTAATGAAACTGACAGAAAACAACGTCAAATCATACATTTAAAATCTGTCATACGTCGTCTGCGCTTGCGCGTACGTTTTCATAGCATCAATTGTGAATTGATGCCATGAAAATTGGTGACGTTATCCAATCAAAATGAACGTTACAAACGATGTTGCATTAGAATAACGATTTTATTCTATTAAGCCGATCATTGATATTCATTTTAGTAAATGCATCACTTTTGTTTTATTACTTTTATTGAACACGTTTAGCAAATTTACCCAAAAATCGCTCAATTTGGACTAAGGCGGGATAAAATCGTTATCTACGTTCATATCCGTAGGCTTTGCCTCAGGGTGTACTGGGATACTTGAGGGTATTAACATACCCATATATATAAATAAACTCATCATAGATACCAGGATTGAAATTTTGTATTTGCGCCAGACGCGCGTTTCGTCTACAAAAGACTCATCAGTGGCGGTCGAATCAGAAAAAGTTAAAATACCAAATAAAGTACGAAGTTGAAGAGCATTGAGGACCAAAAATTCCTTAATGTTTTGCCAGATACAGCTAAGGTAATCTATTCCTGAGGTAGAAAAGCCTTAGTATTACAAAATTCAATGTTTTGTAAACAGTTAATTTATAATTATGACCATATCAATGATAATTCATGTCAACACAGTAGTACTGACTACTGGGCTGATGATACCCTCGGGAATAAAAATCCAACAGCAGTGGCATCGACCCAGTGGTTGTAAATAAACTCATCATAGATACCAGGATTGAAATTTTGTATTTGCGCCAGACGCGCGTTTCTTCTACAAAAGACTCATCAGTGCACTCGAATCAGAAAAAGTTAAAAGGCCAAATAAAGTACGAAGTTGAAGAGCATTGAGGACCAAAAATTCCTAAAAGTTTTGCCAAATACAGCTAAGGTAATCTATTCCTGAGGTAGAAAAGCCTTAGTATTACAAAATTCAAAGTTTTGTAAACAGTTAATTATTTATAATTATGACCATATCAATGATAATTCATGTCAACATAGAAGTGCTGACTACTGGGCTGGTGATACTCTCTAAACGTAGATAAATTATGTTGGTCAAATCAATATAGAACGGTGTGAAAAGTTTATATTCAAAATTATTTCATAGCATTTAATTCAAAACAAAATAATGTCAACAAACTACATTATATTTCCCATTCTTGTAGAATGAATAAATTAATATTAAAAAACTCTGAAAACAACGATAACATATGGCTTAAAGGTGTACAAATTATGTTATATTATATTTGACACATAATATATATAGTACAAAATATTCAGAACAGTATACATTCTCAGTAAACATATATAACAAACTTACCCTGTGTATTACTATTATGAGATGTATCCTTGTGAAACAGTTAAAATTCCGTGTTTAAAATTGAAAACTAAAAACATCGAGAGTCAATAAATATCAAAATTGATTAGTTACAATTTTAGAATTTGTTTCTATTCGATTTTAAATAAAAAACTAGCATTATAATAAACTTACTACATTTTGCGACAATTTAATGCGTTTTAACAAAATATTCAGTTGGTGAAAACCAGATTTGAAATGCGGAATATGACAATACCTTTCATGCTTTTTGTGTGTCAATAGGCAGATGATACTATTAAAAGTATTGATTGATTGAATGATTGGTGGTTGCTTTACGCCACCGCAGCACAAAACGGTTATATCGCGGCAAAATTGAAAGTAAAATGACGACGAAGAAAATACGGTTGCATCAAACCTAACGTAATATTATTATAAAATTAGGAGATGTGGTATATTTGCAAATGAGACAACTATCCACCAAAATTTAACTGAAGTGGATGTAAGCAATTATAGGCAACCGTATTGTCATCTATAAAAGGCCCTGACATAAAAATATGAAACAATTCCATTGAGAAAACTTACAACCTTAATTAAAACAAAACATCTAACGAAAACAAATGTTACAGACATTAACCAACGACAACCACTGAACTACAGGCTCATACAGAATATGGCGGGGTTATACATGTTTGAAGCCGCCAACCCTCCCATAACCTGAGACAGTCATGTAACAGTACAACATAAGAACAAACTATAAAAATCCGTTAAAAGGGCTGAACTCATCAAATTGATACAAAGCAGAAAAAGAAACATCTAACAAAAACACAGATCGGAATGGCAGGGTATCATTCATTCCTAAAAGCAAAAGTACAGATCTGAGAGTACTCGCAGTTACTTACAGCTAGTTCAAAGCCAATAAAACCACTAAACATCTTGTATCTAAGACTAATCAATCAAGGAAATTAGTGTAAAGACGTCATAAACAGTCAGAGAAAAACATGATTTTGTGCTATGCCAAAATATAGGTATCGACAGATTGTAGTACCGTGAATGTGCATATGTATATAACAATAATATTTAGTATGGTTTTAGATTACTAATAACAAAATCAATATTTTTACAAATAAAAACAATATTTAAAGAACTAAACACAGTGTTGAATTGGTAAACTTTTAGAATAAGTTTATTTAAAGGATTGATAAGTTTACCCGGATCGTATCTAAATTTCGTGGCTCTGTAAACATCATCACCGTAAAACTAGGATTTGCTATTCCGTAATAAATTTGCTACAGGTACAACTAAACTTGCAAACCAAATCTTTGTATGTATGGAAGAATTAAGTAAAGGTTTTAAGTAATTTGTGGTAACGAAATCCCTGATTCAATAATTTACCAGTAATACATAGATTACACTCCTTTCAATCCAAAACATCACTACAGACACGGGCGTAGCAAAGGAGTTGATCTGCTGCCATTTATACAAACTCCGTTAGGTATTCATCACGAAGCTTTATTTATTACCCTTTCAAAACTTCATTTTGAAACTTCCTTTTCCACGAATTTGACCTATTGAATTAGACTTATCACCGGGTTTGTACTTACATAAACACCACGACGGATGCCACATGTAGAGCAGGGTCTGCTTACTCTTCCGGAGCACCTGTGATCCCCAGTTTTGATGGGGTTCGTTTTGTTCTATTCTTTAGTTTTCTATGTTCTATTTTGTGTACTGTTGTTTGTCTGTTGGTCTCTTACTTTTTTAGCCGTGACGATGTCAGTTATTTTTCGACTTGTGAATTTGAATGTCCCTTTGTTATCTGTCACCTCTTTTCATTCCTGTACACCTTATGTTTGAAAACCACTATAAAAACCCCAATTCAAACTTACAGCTATCATCTCGATTATTGCAAGTCACAGAATTTCAAACAAGTTCGCATTGGAAAGGATGAAAAGGAGAAAAGATCTTTTAAAACTTTCCTTTGCCAACAAAGGTCTCGATGCCATCAACTTGGACAATATCATTCATAAAACATCAGTTAACTCGTAAATACCTCTCTATTTTAAATATCAGTCTGTACTTACCTTTTCTTATACCTATACCAAACCAATTGCAATTAAAATTTTCAATTACAAGGACGTGTTGCAGGATCTCAAAATCTAAACCTCCTGATTGCATTTGTGCTTGTTCTCCAATTGTATATAATCCGACTGGCTAAGTTATAACTTGTGACCTAAACATTGTCAATAACACTTCTGTGCGAAATTATCCAAAATATCGTGAGACTAAATCTATCAATTGGAAACACAACTTCAAACTACTGATGGATTCAATCGAAGATTATGCCATGCAATGGATTAAACGCGAGAAAAGACGTAGGTACTCTTTCCGAATGGATTAAAGCTGTGAGGTCGTTGAATGGGTCTATGAATACCCATGCTACTTCAATCTTTAAAGACCCAAATGTTGCAAACACCTGTTATTCCTAAATGACATATATGTTGTTGCCTCCGAAGAGAAAGCCCCAAACAACATTGTTTTTGTGTGTTAATCACATTACATAAACTGCTTGATAAATGAATAAGGTTTTAACAATTCACTTGAAACTAAACATGTACCCCACGACACTTAGCAAGGAGGAAATCTGATTAGTAGTAAGTCTGTTTTATGTTCCTTTGAATTTCAACCAAATATGAAGAACTCGATCTTCCGTAACTGTATTGGATACCTAAACTACATAAATGTCCTTACATACAACGTTATATTGCTGGGTCTTCAAGGTGCTGCACGACACCTCTTTCTAAATTATTAACATTAATTTTATCAGCAATCAAAGCCAGGTTTCAAAGTTATTGTGAAACTACCTATTAAAGAGGTGGCGTGAATCAGATGTGGATACTTAAATATTCCAAAGATCTTTTGAGTACATATAATCTAAGACTTTTCATCTTGCAATAGTATTAAAGCATTTGACTTTTCTACAATTTACACAAGTATTCCCATTTCAAGCTTAAAGATAAATTGAAAATTTGGTCCTGCAATGTTTCATGTAGAAGAAAGGCCAACGTCGATATCAGTATCTTGTTTTAGGAGGGATAAATCGTACTTTGTAAAACATCACTCTGTTTCAAACAAAATTCTCTGAAACTAACATTATCAAGATGTTTGAATTTTCATTGACTACATATATGTTACGTTTGAGGACGTGTTTTACAATAGACAATCAGCGTTCCCATGGAATCCAACTGTGATCATCTTCTTTCCGACTATTTCCTTTGTTCATATGAGGCTAACTTCATACAGGAACTTTTAGGAAGAAAGAAAAGAAGTTAGGAGTATCCTTTAACTTCATCTTCCTCTAAATAGGTGATGTTCTCTCACTAAATAATTTAAAATTTGGTGACTATGTTGAACATGAGATAAATGATACAACAGATACAGCTATTTCTGCCTCATATCTTGACTTACATCTAGAAATTGACAATGAGGGTCTGTTGAAAACAAAATTTTACTACAAAAATTTAAACATATTTTTCTTGTCAGTTTTAAAATTTTTTTATCGACAAACCTTTTAAATCATTTACATCAAAATCCATTAACACACAAATTGAAAAATTCCTGGCCTAAAGGAAAACTGAAAACAGCAAAATGACCAGCAAGACATATTTTAAAGAAGGTCAACATTGCCCAAAATGCCAATTGACTCTATACAAGAGTTATTGCCCTTATATGACTATTTTTTCTCAATTTTATTTTTGCAAAAAATATGGATGATAGGGAAAACTGTATGCAGAAAGCGTGTTAAGCATTACAAGATTAATCAAAAGAGATCTTACTCATGAGTTAAACTCTAGTCTAGAGTGGCCATTGATGAAGATGCACATAGAATCAGCTGAATGACACATGCTCTACAGAGCCTATAATTGTTATTAACTATAAATTGGTTGACCACTATATAGTAGCTAATTTTTCAAACTTGTTTGGTTTTCACATCAAATAAAGTGGTCTGGGTGTCAAATCGGTCGAAGAGGTTTACTTACAGTAATCACCAACGATTCAACCTGAGACTGTGGATTCTATCTCCACTTCCGCAAAATGTGTTTGACTCTAGCTTAATTGACTAGGATTGTCCGTTTTCCTGCCAAAGGTTGATGGTTTTCTTGTGGTACAACTCTGGCTTCATGTGCTGAAAGTGGTGTTGAACACCAACAATTAATCAAACGTTAAGTTACAGGCCTCTGTAGAATACAATAGACTGCACATATAGCACATATTTTATAAGTCGTTAAAATTGCTAGAGGACTGGTATAATATTACATTTCCATAATTTTGCTCTCTGTAACAAAATTTCATATCTTTGTGTTTTTGTGTTTTGTCCTTTTTGAACAATATGTCTTTTTGGTTTTCTCAAACATTGCCAATATTTTAATTGTCCATGTTACAGGCGTTTTGCGACTGATTCAGATATTAAATGCACAGACCATGATCAATGACAAATGTTCTTGTTAAGTAGGTCTAGGTTGTGACTGTTTATATATTGAGTTATAAGTTATCTGGTCAAATGAATAAAAAAAAGCAAACATTTACTTCAATTATTTGAAAAAAAAAACCATTTTGTCTATTTCTGTATGTTTTCCATGAAAACCATACAAAAACAAGGAGATGTGGTATGATTGCCAATGAGACAACTATTCACAAAAGTTCAAATGAAGTCGATGTAAGCAATTATAGGCAACCGTGCGGCATTCGACAATGAGAAAACCCATACCGTATAGTCGGCTATAAAAGGCCCCGACATGAAAAATATGAAACAATTCAATTGAGAAAACTAACTAACTAACAAAAGCACAGACCGAACGGGTAGGGTATTTATACAGCCCTAACAACAAAAAAGACACAAAGTACAGATCTGAGAGTACTAGCAGTTACTGACAGCTAGTTCAAAGCAAATAACAACTAATCAAACACTCATTTATCTAAGACTAAAATATCAATCAGAACATATCCAACATACAATGGATTTAGTGTAAAGACGTCATTGACAGTCAGAGAAAAGATGACCTTGTGCAATTGTCATGTCATTACAACTTCAAATATGAGCATTTGGTGCAATTTTTTCCCAATATTTCAAAAAGGAAGAATATACCAAGGAGCAATCAGACACTATAACCAACGAAACAAATAAACATCATGGAAGAAAAAGACAAACAAGTCTACAATATATTACATGAAAACCAAAGACTGAGCAACACGAGCCTATAAAAACATGATAATTATACAAAGATGATATTTTTCGCTTCCGGCAAAATAAAAGTCGTTTTAACTGTTAAACAGAACATTACATGCTTATTCAATTACTTTCTCAATTATAGAAAGATATTTAGCATCAACATTGCTTACGCTTGCTGATATCACTAACGTATCTTCACATAATTGTAACACACTTATTTTAAATCAAAATGGACAAAATTTAAATAAAATTGCCAAAAAAAAAATGCAACTATCAACTCAATTAAGGCTATTTTTCAACAGCAATGTCTGACATTAATTAAAATAAGTTAAATGTTGAAATAACTATCTTTCAAAGGAACCAAATATGCTTGTAATGAAGCACTTAATTGCAAAAATCATTAATAACAGAGTATAAATAAAATGCATAAAACAATTATTTATTGAACAGTCCTTTTTAAACATTTTTATATTTATAATAAAGGCAATCAGCAAAAATCAGCAATGTTTAAAATAATGTGCATACTAAGAGTTAATATATAGCTACTTAACCTTCCTTACAAAAATGAAAAGAGAAAATAGATAAATACAGTAATAAAAGAAAGAGGTACATTTATTTTCCTACCCTAGCTTTAGCACAATTGAGGAATCCTCATGTCCATCCATCACACTTTGATTTCCAGATGATAGATAGATTCACTTTTACCATTCCTGAGTTATGGTTCTTGATTGTGTAAAATTCAAAATTTTGTGGTTTCTTAATGATAAGCAGAGAACACGTTTTGAAGTTGATTGAAATTTGAATGGAATTTTCTGGACCACTAAAGACAGATTATGGTCGTTTTCATTGTTTTCACTTTTGACACTCCAGATTTATGGTACATTTGTATTTTGTTGCTGGAAAATTCAAAATTTTGTGGTTTCCCAATAATAGATGGAGAACTCCTTTTAAACTGATTGAAATTTAAAATAGATATAAGAAGATGTGGTATGAGTGCTAATGAGACAACTCTCCATCCAAGTCAAAATTTATAAAAGTAAACCATTATAGGTCAAAGTACGGTCTTCAACACGGAGCCTAGGCTCACACCGAACAGTAAGCTATAAAGGGTCCCAAAATTACTAGTGTAAAAGAATGTTTTGACCACTCAAGACAGGTTATGTTTGATTTTAGTCATTTACAATTTTACTTTTACAATTCCTGAGTTACCGGTACGTGCCGTTCTTGATTGTTTGAAAAATTCATTTTGTTTTTATTTTCTTGATAATAAACAAAGAACGACTTTTCGAAATGGATTAAAATGTCAATGGAATGTTTTAAAACAGAAATGTTTCCGAAACCTTTAAACATTTAACCATAGTTATACCCCTTTATAATATCAATTATTATTATAATATTGAACTTTTCATTCCTTTCAAAACTGAAATAAATACTTTAGGTCTGTTTTGTTTGTTTATCAAAAATCAGCATTCAAGTGAGTACCTGCATCTAATTGAAATAAAGAAACAAACACACAAACATCCATGTAAGGTCTGTTTCCATGGTCATCATTGCACTCCCTGTTTTCATGACATATAGAATTGCACTAAATGGGACCAAAGAATATTTGTGAGTATACATTTGTTTTATACATATACACACCATTTGAATTATGACAATAATATTACAGCATCTCAAAAGTTTAACAATATGCTACTACAGAAATAAAATCATGATCTCTCAGTTGTCGTGTGCAGGGTATTTGTAATCACCTTTCTAGTTTTCCTTGATTGTGATGAATAGACTATGTCATAATAAGATACAATCCTGTTAATTTTTATTTAAATTTTAGAAACAAAATTGGTAATATTATATAGTGCAGTCATCTATACAAAGCAAAACATGATAAATAGTAAATTTCATACAGGGATCATTGATCGAAGTATGCCACTCGTCTACACGTAAACGCATATTTAAAGATTAGTTGAATCTAATTGAGTTAAAGCATCCTTCAACTGCATTGCCAGTGTCTTCATATGTCTTGTATCAGAAGATTTGAAAACGAATTTCTCCTTTCTGGTCTCTATCAGTAATTCTTTCAAACCTAAAAGCAAACATGCGAAAGATCATTATATCATTTTAAGTTTATTCAGAGATTATTTCGTTAAAGTTTAATGCAGAACACTCTGCAAATAAAAAGAAATAAACAGCAAGGACCCCGCATGCACATTTTTGAGTGAGGCAGGGACCTTTTTTAAATACTGATGCAAACAAATAACTAACTTTTTGGGTATCCATTCAGGATTCCAGGAATTAATTCAGGATGTGATCTCAACGAATATAAAGTTTTAGTAAAATCCAAGTATTATAGTTTTGGTGGCCATTTGTAAATGGTAGTTAACCTAATTTTTGACATAGGGAATCAAGTTTCAATTGCAAATCATTATCACATATTGGGTTTCATTGAAACAGCAAAACAACAGATTGTTTTTTTTTCAAAATTTTAATTTTGAACCAAAATTAAGTTTTAATCAAAAGTTTGACATTAGGAATTAATTTATTTTCGATGACATTTCTACCAAAAGATGTTTCTCAAAATTTTGTTTTACAACAAGTAAGGTTTTTTACCCTGTATTTGAAGTTGAACATCAATTTGGAACTGCATATCATCCTTATGAATAAATTTTAGAGGGTTCTATAGAATAAAGAGATGGTTCTTAAAATTTGTGACTTTTATTCACATTAAGTTTACAAATACCACATTTTCTTTTGGCACTACAATCAATAAGGAATTACTTATAATATTTAGGATTAATCATTCTCCCTTCCTCCCCAATTATCAGAAAAATCAAGTTTTGACGAGGAGAATAAATTTTGAATTGCATGCTTATATCATGTATATATATCAATTTTTGTTCTTATGTTGTGATTAATACTTTTAGTCTACTATTATTATTATCTATAAAATGAAATATTTCGTGTAAAATTTTCTGGTCTTAAATATAAAATAAGGAGATCTGGTCTGATTGCAAAGGAGACACCTATCCAACAAAGTCCAAATAACGTGGATTTATGGGTCATCGTACGGCTTTTAACACTGAGGAAAACATACCGTTTAGTTATTTATGAAAGGCCCGAAATGAAGGAAAAGATTCACCATATTGGTATTTTGTAGATCTGTCCAAAATCTCATTTAAAGATAGCCTTACAAGAAGTCGATGAATCGTTTTGAGATCTTGTATTTCTGAACAGTTTTGTTGTAAAAAGCATCCATCTAGTAATATACTTTCAAGATATGACCAGAAATGCTGAATTTCGTCACAAATAATCATTTAAGGACAATAACTCTTTTAAGAGTCAAATTATGGAATTTTAACACTTTTGAATGTTTTGTAGATATTGAATTGCTTAACTGTTTTATGCTCTTTTGGTTCCCTGACTAGCTATTATAGTCTCAGGTTACTATACGAAAACAGATTAAGATAAATCTTATATCAGGAGTCGTTTGATAATTTTGATACAAAAGAGAGTAGGTAGGTATTTGCAAGATCTAAAAAGAGGTTAATGTTTTAAACAAATACTTTGAAGATCTGTCATAAACACCATATTATTCAAATAACAAAAAATACTTACATATCAAAAAGACTAGGATAGGCACAAGAACATGTAGCAGTGTATAGCTATTTTATTTATATCTCAACTCTACCGTATTTATTAATGATAAGTGAATTAACAAGTACATTAGTATAAACATGATAAAACAAATACAATATAACTGAAAATACTTAATTTTATAATAATGGTATGATAGTAAATTAAATCCCAAAAAGTGCTAATATAACAGAAATAAATAAAACAACAGTAGTCTACAGATGTTTAAATCTCGTAGATCCATTAGAAATATTCACAATTATATAAAAAAAAACCGAGGGAATCTCATAAAATAAAACGGAGATAGAATAAGTCAGCTGTCACGATAATATACACTCTGTAAAATGCAACAATTAGTAATAGGACACAATTGATAAATGTACAAATCTTACTTCTTTTCTGGTAGCTAAAGATTTAAGACTGCGAAAACATATCTCTTGTGAGTTGAAACATAGACACATCGTATCGATCTACCAAAATGAGCTCAATATTTGATGCGTAATTGTTTCTTTCGGTCTATAATAATAGTATTGGGGATTGAGTTACAGCATTCCCAAATTTATGGTTTTGTAAGAAAAGATTATTTATTTCATTGTTTATACTTACCATTTAAATCTCTTATTTGAAAATTTGCTATATCCGTGAAATAAACAACATTTTCCTTTTCTCTAGTTCGCCAATGTAGTCGTCTTGGTCCCTCGCTATTTATAACGCTCAGAGAAAGTGAATTGTTTACATTGTTCTCGTTATCAATCATAACTGCAAAAATAAATCAAAGAACATTATATTGCCAACATCCAAGTCATTTGAACTCTGGTGGATAGTTGCCTGCTTAAGGGCCATATACCTTCGAAATGTATAATCGGATTGATCATACATTCTAAAGTCTGGGATTTTGTTACCAAAAGTTACTTGAAACCTTTATTTAATTCATAGATACACAAAGGTTGTGTTTCGAAGTTTAGCTTTACCTGCAGAAACAATATTAGTAACGGAATATTATTTCCTGCTTTTACAGTGATGTTGTTAAAAGAACCCGTAAATTTAAATAGGATACATGAAAACCTATCGATCCGTTTGAATAAACTCATATTAAAAGTTATCAACTTAGCTCTGTAGTAAGATCTTCGAATATTTTCTTTATCGGTATTATGTTTTAATAAATTAATACAAGACTAAAAGTCGACTGCGTTTACAGTAATGAACATTTATTGTCCTAAATTCTGTTGAAAATGTACTTATTTTTGGCATTGCAAAAGGTCATGCTTTCTTAGACGGTTTATGACGTCTTTATACACAATCCGTTGGACGTGTTCTGATTTATATTTTGTCTGGGAAAGCATATATTAGTTGTAACTGTCTTTAAAACAGTGTCCAGTAACTACTAGTATTCTAAGGTTGATACTTTGTGCCTTTTGTCATTTGATAGTTGCTTTATTGTGATTTGTGCCTATCTGATGAATCAAGCTTCCTAACTGATGTTTAGAGTTTGTTTTTGACGTACTGTTACACTACTTTCACAAATTAGAGGAAGGATCAGCACTCAAAATTGTTTAATTCCCAAAAGTCTTTATGTGCTTGTTTCACTTCAGATACGTGTCACTCAGTGGTTATCGTAAGATGCTGTTTTCATATTTGTTTTTCGTTGATGTCTTACCATAAATCATGTCATTGGTTTCTCTTTGAATTGTTTTTCGTGCCGGGACCTTTTAAAGCTTGCTATATGGTATGATTTTTCTCATTGTTAAACGCTGTCCAGTGAAACGAATTTGCCTATATGCTCGTGCTATGTGCCTGGTCGATAGCAGTATCATTAGCAATTATACCATATCTTATTATTTCTATAATGCCTTGTTAATTAGTATTAGCCTTTTCAACTGATTTTTATAGTTTGTCCTTATGTTGTTCTGTTACACCACTGTTCCAAGTTAGGGAGGGTTGAGCGCTCACAAACATGTTTAACTCCGCCACATTCTTTATGTGCCTGTCCCAAGTCAAGAGCCTGTAGTTCAATGGTTGTCGTTGGTTCATATCTGTCATATTTGGTTTTCGTTAATTGTTTTGTTATAAATTAGGCCGTTAGTTTTCTCAATTGATTGGTTTCATATTTTCATGTGGGCCTTTAATAGCCGACTATATGGCATGGGTCTTTCTCATTGTTGAAGGCCGTACGGTTGCCTATAATTGCTTACATCCATTTTATTTGAACTTTTGTGGATAGTTGTCTCACTGGCAATCATACCTCATCTCCTTTTTATATTCAAGACCAGGAATTTTACACGAAATATTTCATGAAACTTGAATATTGAAATCTAGATGTCTTCTTTATGTGTTGTTGGGTTGACGTCTTATTGACATGAATCACACGTTAAAATCAAGAATTTCTATATACGTAAAACTGATCCAAGGTGATATAACCTAGATTGCTACTATACCTTCACATTGTATATCCTCAATTCTGTCTTTTTTGAAGATTTTGCGTTGTTTTCTTTTCATCAACTGGTCTTTCATGATTTTCGATAGCATTTACTTCGTCATCAATTTGAATTTGTTTAATTATCAGATCAGATATAGATTCAATCGTGGCATCTTCTTCAAGAATTGCAATAATAGAGATTTTACAACTTATGTATTTGTAGACATTATTGATAAAAGACATTCCTTTCATTGAATCAATTCCTAGAGATGAAAGGGTTGTCTTTGACTGCATTATTGACAAGTCAACAGCACAAGCGTTAGCTGCAATCTGGGAAACAGTTTCCAAAACTTTGCTCGTCTTTTCTTGTTGATAAAGTCTGTAGTTCTTCTGTTTCAGACAACTTAATGTACGCAATCTTACTTTGTTTAATTACTGTAGTATCAATCAAATTTAGATCTTCTAAAATTGTTTGCAGTCTTGATGTTAGATGAAACATGTCTGGGGATACATTCATTACCGTCTTCCAATCTATTACTCCACATACTACTTGTGCACAATTGATAAATAAACTGTGAATAAAGCAGTGAACAATTTCATTTTCTTTCATGGCCAGAAATCCTTGTGATTTTAAATATTCTTCTGTTTCTCCTTTACCAAGCCTAATTTAAGTGCACCCCAATTGATTGACTGACCTGCAAGTCCAAGGCCTCTTCTGTGGAATGCAATTGCATCTTTAAATGCGTTTCCGGCACCATAATTAGTCTGTCCAGCATTTCCAAAGGCAGAAGATATTGATGAATGTAATACAAAAAGTCGAGAGTTAAATCTTTTGCTAATAAATGTAGATTCCATGTTCCAATGACTTTTGGCCGGAGCACTTTGTCAAATTTCTCTTCAGTCATATCTGGTAGAAGTGCATCATCAACAACTGCAGCACCATGAAATATACCCTTGATAGCCTGTTCTGGAAAAGTTATTTTGATCTGATTGAAAGCATTGGAAATTGACGAAAATACTGAAATATCTGCTTGTATACATTCTATGACACAGCCATACTTTCTTCTGACCTCATGTATATTTTGAAGCTGTTGATCGTTAGGAAGTCTTCTGGAAATGGTAATTAAGACCCTCCACCTCTTGCTGCTATTGCCTTCAATAGTTCCCAATTAAGACCTGTAAGCCCCTATAATAATATATGTAGCATGTTTACTGAACATCTGATATTTTGATATCACAACAGGTATATGTTGAGCTAAATGGTTCTCATTTCCACTCGGGTTCTGTTCAAAAGATAAAGAATAGCCACTTCTACTAGTGGGACACTCGATTACATGTAGTATAGACCTAGTTTGGTTAGCTGATAACCATCTCCTCACTTCAAACATAACACCTGATAAGGTCTCTTGACATAACACCTGATCACAGTTAATTAGGAAAAGTGCTACATTTGGAAATCGGTGTCGTAATTTTCTTTCCATGGATTTGTTCAGCAGTCCTGAGAATGAATAAGCCTTTACATCTTTTGAGTTAAATTGCTAAACATTTTCTATCCTGCTAAAATTATTTGTCAGAAGAATAATTTGAAATTTAGCTGGGAGTAGAGCTGTGATCGGAGAACTTTTGTTGTTGTATTGAATAATTTTTCGTTTAGAATATTGAAAACACACTTCAATAAACTGCCATTTAGGAGAGTTCTGTATCAATTAATGCTATTAATGGACTTCTGTCTTTAATTTCAGTCAGTAAATGAAAGTACATAACAGTTTCTAGCAACATTCCTGGTCGATACATTGGAAAAAGTCTCTTCTCTATGACACAGTTTTCCGGCATAAATACTGTGTTGGACGCAATGCAGGGAAAACAGCTAATACATTCTCCTGCTTTGAAATGCTAATTGGCTTGACTTTTGAGCGACTAAAGCAGGATGTTGATGACAAATCAAAATATTACTCTAAAACCCAGATACCTCTGACAGAATAATCTCATGTCCATCTTTGCTGCAGTGCGTCCATGGGTCTAAATCACCTATTGCATGTGTAATGGTTTTCGGTGTCCAGGTATCACTACAGAAAACTGATGTTACTTTCAACTTAACGTATGAAGAACATATTGCTTTATTTGATAATTTGTCTGTTTTGGAACAAATATTAAGTCTTCAAATGATTCATTATGAATATAGCGTAGCTCTAATAATTCTTTTTGTTAAAAGTAATCTTCCGATGTGTTGGTTCATCAGCAGACAATCTGCAAATCTGATTTATATAAAGCCGTTGATCTTCAATTTTATATTCGGATGTCTTTCGCCACTGATCACGATCGGGGTTGAACATTATTTTCCTCACAAGCAAAAGATCAGTTTCCTTTTCGAAGTCAATAAGGCGTAGGTTGGATAGTATTCTCTCCTCAGAATACATCTTACCATACCCCACAGTTCAGAACCAATGACGTTCACCCAAGTGTTATTGTCGATGGACTTTGTTTTCTGTTGTGTTTGTTTTGTTAATATATATATAGGCACATCAGACACCTGTTCTTTAACTAAATATTGTATTAAATGTGTTAAAACAACACATGATATTTTACTGCAACAAATACTTCATTTGCATTTTGATCCGTTGATCTGCACACTAGCCCAGGAAAATAGCAAATTTGTGAAATTTCACCTATTCCTTCGAACTGGCTTTCGATATACTTGAAAATACTTCAAGGAGTTCTTGTACTGATACTCGATTATAGTCAAACGGTAAAGCTACGGCAAAATCATTTTCGTGTCTGAAAACATTTTCTAAACTTCGTTTGGCTTCAGAACTGAATGTAATGGATAATGTCTTTCCATTTTCATCACCAATGTTAACAGGCGTCCATGTTATGTGGTATAATTTGTCCGATATATTAGACTGTTGTTTTCGCGGTTGATATTCATTACCTCATAACCTTTCACTTCCACAACTATGTCTCCATAAATATTCACAATGAAAAGATTCAGCAAGGAACCCAATGAATTTGATTGCGTTTTTTCCCGATGACAAACATATTCGGTTCCATTGGTCTTTGAACTCTCAAGGAAGATATCTTCACAGGAACAGGTCTGTCTTGAGTTTCCACTTCGTTTTTAATTTCATAGCATAAGACAACAGTTTGCAATGCATCATCAAGTATAGATGGATGCAGGCAATGTCTGTTCAAAGAATCGCTAACTGAGGAGGGCAAAATCATTTCTGCAACAAATTCATCGTCTGACTTAAAACAGTCACCAATCACTCTCAGGCTTTCACCATATTCAAAACCTAATGCTTTTAATTGTGTATAGAAAACCGAAGATTTTAAATGGGTCTGACATCGCTTTTTGGAATCAGAAATACCTATATACTTCAAAGGTTGTCTCCTGCTTTACACATTTTTCCTTTACAGATAGCATCTCCTTTCTTTTAACTTCAAAGTTGTTTTGATCTTTAATATGCGTTCGTAATTCAATCGATTGGGCTTTTCCGACAGCTAGAGGTCTAGTAAAATGAAGCGATATTTCAACTTGAAATACTGTCAAATCCAGGACTTGAGTAGCAACTGTAAGACCTATTTCTCCGTACACTGCCCCAGGTGCAATATTTCGATTGTGTACACGATGCTCGTAAACATAAGGGCTACAATAGGTGTGATTTCAACGTGAAAGTCTTCAGACATTGGTGATTTAGAAACAAAGGGTGAATACCTGTATTGTTAAATTTTGCTCTTAGTCCTGCTTGCAATGATAAAGCCCCAAGTAGTTTTCCATCTCTATTAAATTTGTATCGAGGAAAATCGACAATATTTTCATTGCCATTGAAAAGCACCTTCCAGTCAATGATTACGCGATTTTAATGAAGAATTCCAAGAGCAGATACAAAACTCTTTTGCTCATTTGGTTGATTCATGGAAGGTACACATGTAGCAGAAAGATAAGTAATATTCGTAAGATGAGCTTTAACCACGGGTCTAGGACCAATTTCTACAATAATATTATGTGCATTTTCACGAAGCGAATTCGAAATTGCTTCTCGCAGTAAAACTGGTTGTCGTAAATTTTGAGTCCAATAAGTAGGTGTTCCCATTCTACCGTCTTCAACTACTTTTCCTGAAACAGTTGATATTGTAATTGTATGTGGTTTTTTCCAGAAATGTCAAACAATTTGCTTTCTATTTCTTTACTGATGCTATCCATATGATAACTATGTTAGGCACATCCGACATTAAGTTCTTTCTTCAGAAGATATGGTTTTCTCTATCAAGCTTTTCTTTCATGTTGTAGATTGCATCAGTGTCACCTAATACAACACATGCCTCTTTACTGGTGTATACGGCAATGCAAACTCTTTGTCAGAGTTGTCACACAACATTTGAATTTCTTCCACATTGCATTTCCCTATCACCATCATGGAACCACCGCTGGCTTTTGCAGAAAGAAATGATCGATAGAAAATTACTTTTACCGCATCTTGTAGATTCAAACACCCAGATGCATGAGCTGCCGCTACCTCCCCAACTGACTGTCCAATAATACAATCAACCTTTACACCTAGAGCGGACCACAAATGAAACAGAGAAACCTGACATGCAAATATAAGTAACGGACCTTTAAAAGGATCAGTAGCTAAATTTTCCGATGGTTTTCGGACTTCATCAGTAATTGAAAACCCCGTATATTTTGAAAGCATTTTGTCAATCTGAAGAAATTTTCATGAAACGGATTGTATGATTCAAACATCTGTTGGCACATACCCAACCACACTGTGCCTACACCGCAGAAAACAAAATTAGAAAGGGATCGTCTTTATGTTTCCGCTTTTCTTTCGATAGTTTTTAATTGTGTAGAAATTTCACTTTGTAGTTCATACACATTGGACACTGCACATGAAAATCGATATTTGAAGTGGCTCCGTTTCAATAAAGATGTATAAGATATATCTGTTACACGATAGTTTAATGCAGATATGTGTCCTTTTGTATGTTCTATGGTTTTGATCAGCCGGTAAGCTTTTTGCAGAAAAGCATATCAAAACATAATAACTAGGATTGGCCTGGCATGCCGTTTGTCGAGTATTGAGTTGTCTTATAATCACATGGCAATTGGTACCTCCAAAACCAAAGGAATTGACACATGCACTCCTAGAACCATCATCTGAAGAAAGCCATTTTTCAAGAGTTTTATTACTCTAAAAGGATTGTTCTCAAAATCGATTTTTGATTCGCATTTTCTGATTTAAAGTTGAGATATGGAAAAAATTTCCACTTTTCATCATAAGTATGGTTTTGATCAATCCAGCAGTTCCTGCTGACGACTCAAGGTGACCAATGTTTGTTTTGACCGACCCAATTGGAATTAGTTTTTCATCTTTTAGATATGGGACAAAAATGTTGCCAAAGCATTGACTTCAATTGGATCCCCAACAGGAGTGCCTGTCCCTGTAACACAACATAATAATAGATTTTTATAATTTTCGATAAAGTGGAATTTATTATTTTGGAGTGTTAATACTCTTTGGGTGCTTTGAAGAAATTACGTGCTTTTGGTGATTTTTTCAATTGGGTTGACCGTTATGACTTTGCGACTCTCTACACTACACTTCTATATATTCTTATCAAACAGAAGTTTTGTTGTTTAAATAAATGGTTCTTTGAAAATCTGAATGCAAATTTATTTGCTACAACTCATATAAATCATTCTTTGTTATAAACATGGCTAATACGAGATGATGAAAGTTGTAAATTACTCATCGACTTAAAGCTTCCTAATGAAATTTTGCTTTAAATATAATGCGGATATTAACCAAGGAACTGTCTTTATGTATAATTATATAGATATCAATAATTATCCTTTTCTGGATTTGGATATTTTAGTCATACACAGGAAACTCAATACAGAATTTACAACAAAAGACGATTTTTCGTCCCCTTTAGTTAAATTTACTTTTTAGTGTATATTTCCCAATTGGTTGAAAATGCCAGAATTGCACTGGTTATTAGTGCTTACAAAATGAGTCATTCCGTGTTTCTCTCTTTTGTGCAGTGTACCTGAGGTCCGTCATGGGTATTGATTTTGCCTTTTCTATTCCCTGGTCTATTAGCAGTTTTTGATAATTTTGTTCTTAGTGAAAAGCTTCTCAGTTCAAACGTATTTCCTTTATGGACTCGTCACTTAAAATGGTAAATACAAGTCTTGCTACACAAAACGGTATATTTGGTTTTGTTTGTGAAGGATGGCACGACTGAAAATGCAGGAATTGATGGGTCTCCGTCTCCTAACGAAATTATTTCATGTGTAATGCAGTCTGCGAATTTTGAATTTATATATACGCATTCTGTGCAGAGTATTGATTTACTATTGTTATATATATTCTTAGATTTCAAATCTTGTTCTTTTCAGACTAAATGCGTTGAAAGAGACATACCCATGTGTATAAATTATACTTGAGTGAAATATCCCGGTTAATCTTGCAATTTGATTGGGTATCTTGACAGGGTATATGAACGCTGATTAATTTTGTAAAATATACTCTTCAATGGTTATAGTATCACTTTTCTTTTTATTTCCATAACAATAGTTACCATGTGTTTCGATATACTGTATAGAAGCTGGATCAACTCTGAATTTAGTATAGATATCTTGTAAGAGTGCGTGCTGTTGTTTACCGGATGGTGCTGTTATCGGAGTATTTGAATGACCGTCCTGGTTGCAACCTGTTGCAACTAAACTCCAGATACGATCACCATCTTCTACGGCCTGTAAAATTGAAATCATAAACTGTTGAAGTCACAAACTTCATTTTCTAAAGAAAAACCCAAATATTCTACAATGAAAAAAAAAAATAATCTTCTTTACTAAAAATCTCATATAAAGTAGAGACACTACTGTAGTAATAATAATTATGTAATAATATATCAATGATGCATTATAATTTCATTTCAATAAAGTATCATCAGATAAAGTAAAACTAAGACACTCTTGAACTGGTAACGAGCAAAACCAGCAATTCAAGTTAAATAGATTAGATCTCCTGACGGTATCAAAGGAATTTCAAGAACGGACAAGTCTGAAAACTTTAAATCGCCATGTCATTCCCCAGAAATGTTCAAATGTCTAATATTAACAAAATTTTCTAATATAAATAAATATGAAGAATAGGAACAACCACTAATTTAATTTCATTTCTTATTTCGATAGGAACTAAAAAGTAGTAGATCTAAATTTGCTTTCAACCTTCTCGATCAATTGAAGAATAAATGATACAATGAGAATGTACTACAATAAAACTCTAGATTGATCTTTAAATTCAACAGATACAAATAAAAACCAAGGTCTCATGCTATGCATACACCCCTTCCCTATTTCGCATTTTGTAAAAATGGGATAAAATCGGAATAGAACACAACCGGATAAATTACAGATTATACGAATAATTCACAAAAAAAAAAAAAAAAAAAACATTGCTTGAAGTAATAAGTTAACTTATCTCATTTTCAAATCATCTAATTCAAGGCTTTTCAAAATTTGAAATACAATCCAAACCTTTATGATATTTGTCAGATTTGTTTCTAAAATGTGCTAAATTTATATCGAACACAATACACTAACTGTTTAAATATCCTTATTTTCTAATAGTTTGAATCTCTAATAATATGAGCTTTCCATAAACATTGATATTCGGTTACGCAAAATCAGACTTTGTATAAAAGTGACACCTAACATCCACGTTTTCCAACATCAATCCGAATTCCGATAGCAAAAAATCTTATTCGGAACGGACTCCGTATACATACTATTAGTATTTTATTGTAATTATATTACAAAATATTGATCACATGATGCTAGTATTACTAGACTTGCAATTGCTTTACATCAATCCGACACTAATTTAGTGTTTTGGGGTATGTATTATATGCTAATGATAAATGTATAACATTTATGAATGGGTTTAAGCATTGTAGGCCCGCCATCATCAGGGATTTACCTATCAATTTATTTTAATTTTGTCGTTGTCAATAGATCTGCTATATTTTTATGCTTTTATAAGCTATTATTGGTCTGCTTGAAAATATTTCGTTGCAAACTGCATCCTGTATTAGTAGATCCCAATGTTAACTAATGCATTGTTTTAATTTATGAATGCATGGATTGAATTTCGTTGCCAATACTAAAGGAATTTCTTTTGTGTGTTTTTGGCCTTTTTCTGATTAAATCAGATCTATTACATGATATTGCCTCATTTATGTACTTTTGATTTCAATCTCCTTGTATCCTCTCTTTATTAAATTCAATCTGAACTGTAATAAAATATGTTGTAAATCCTCATCATTATTTGTTGTTCTAATGTATCTGATAACTTCGCCCTAGATAAACCCTGCAAACATGTGTTGGCTGTGACAGCTTTACGATCTAGATAAAGGAATGCATTTGTCGGTTTGAAGTGTGTTTCACATCCAAAATGTTTTCATTAGAAAACCTAGTTCCTTTGAAAATATTAACATCAAGAAATATTATTTCTTTAGATGAAAATTCTAGTGTGAATTTTAGGAACGGATGATGATTATTTGCTAACTCTAACAAATCCTTTATTTCATTCCAGTCGCCGTGATATATTAAAATAATATCATCACGATACCTTACATAGAAAAAGATATTTTTCTATATTCAAACTTTGAAAGAATTTCTTTCATAATTTTATACATGAGTAAATCACAAATTTCCGGCTTGGCACTGCTCCTATCGCGACGCCTATTTTTGCTTATAAAGCTGTCCATTAAAATCAAAATGTTGTTCTCTAAAATTGATCTGAGGAGATAGATTAAATCATCCGTAGGTGGGCATTTGATTTTGTAAACTGATTTATCAAACTGATCATACGAAATTTAACTGCCGATAATAATTCATTAATCGGACAATTAGTGTACATTGATACTACATCAAAGCTACACAGCCAGCAATCTGCATTACGCTTAATCCTTTCCAACTTGTATATTAGATCAGACGTATCCTTTATATAAGTGTGTTGTTTTTGTACCATAGGTACTAAAAAATAATCGATATAGCGTCCAATAAATTCTGTGACAGTACCAATCTGAGATATGATTGGCCGACATGGCGGCATTATGTTATCAATGTTAAACCCATATTTATTGATTTTTACTAATTCCGATTCATTTAATCGGTGTATTTTAGGCAAGATATGCATATACCTAGGCCCATAATCAACTTGATTACCATTATTAAGGTAATTAAATGTGAAGTAATCTATAACACCTTTGGTGTACATGCCTTTGACATATGTATTGATATTACATCTAAGTGCTTTTAGGTCAAGATTTTCCAATTTGGTGTTATGTGGTGTATTTAATTGGCGATCGCCTTCAAGAAGGTAATTGACCTTATCTAAAATAACAACATTATTACTTTTATCGGCTTTCTTAATGATTAATGATTCATCATTTAACAGAGAAGAAATGCCGGACCTCTGTGAAACACTTAGATTGTTTCGAAATTTTCGAATTTGCATTGAAGATAGTTCGTGTTTTGTATTAAACAGGTAATTTTCGAGGGTGTTGCAGGTTAATGGTGGCGTGTGTCCAGAATTAACTCTGAAGGATGAATTTCATCCAAGTTACCATGATATAAGTAACGACATCTCATTTTCTGGCTAATTCATCGAAATCATGTAATAAGTCCTGCTTTGCCCTTTGACTGACGGTGAAGGAATGAATTTCAAACCTCTGGATAATACCAAATACTCGTCATCAGTTAATTTTCTTTGCGAAAGATTAACAACCTGTTGTCTAGCTTGTGATAGCATAAATTTTAGCTTACTTTGCTGCATTGCAGCTTTATTTTTCAGCCTTCGTTTATGTTTATTTCTTTAGCATATTTCTTATAATGTCTAGCTATATCTGTGATCAGAGAGACTAGTATCTGAAAGACTATTATCAATGCAATATCAACAAAACAAAATGGTAGGAGGCGTGGTGTATTTGCCTAAACTGATTTTCATTGGCTCAGTTACTTCTGTGATTATGTTAAGAGTAATAAGTACTTCAATACATACCACTTTAATGGAAAATATAAATTCAAAATTACAATATAAATAAAAACAATAAATATTATTGTTTTCTTCACTAGGTATCAAGTGCCAAGCACTAGTTATTTCAAATAAACCAATAAAATATTTATTGTTTATTCCTAATTCTGAACACGAGAAAATGCAAAATATCTTTCGATTTATATGTCCTAATCATCAATGTTTCGTTGGAAAAAGCTTCCTGTGTGCTTTAGATTTCTCAAGATTTCACATGAGGAATATCCTTAGTGTTTCTCTTTAATCGTGATAATATATGCATTTTCTTAAGAATCTGTTTTCAACAACAAACACATGTTTGAAGTTCTAATGTTACAGTAACGCCAATTATGTGAATCAGACAGGATTGACCAAAGATGCCGTACTTCCTTTCCCGAAACAATAAATAACTTTTGAACTGAGTAAGCGAATTATTTCAGTGACATTTAACATATGTTAATGTTTGACAAGCTTTTCCGTCGTAATGGCATTGCCAAAATTATTTATAGGAACAAGGTTAATTAGCATCGAATTCCAGAAAGATTAGGAACACGGATCACCAACTAAATGATGATACAAGGAAGGTGCCAGTGGGACACAGTCCCAAATGCAAACTTTGTATAAAAGTGACACCTAACATCCACGTATTCCAACATCAATCCGAATTCGATAGCAAAAATCTTATTCGGAACGGACTCCGTTTACATACTATTAGTATTTTATTGTAATTATATTACAAAATATTGATCACATGATGCTAGTATCACTAGACTTGCAATTGCTTTACATCAATCCGACACTAATTTAGTGTTTCTTTGTATAAAAGTGACATCAAACATCCACGTATTCCAACATCAATCCGAATTCCGATAGCAAAAAATCTTATTCGGAACGGACTCCGTATACATACTATTAGTATTTTATTGTAATTATATTACAAAATATTGATCACATGATGCTAGTATTACTAGACTTGCAATTGCTTTACATCAATCCGACACTAATTTAGTGTTTCGGCGGTTTTTGTATTATATGCTAATGATAAATGTATAACATTTATGAATGGGTTTAAGCATTGTAGGCCCGCCATCATCAGGGATTTACCTATCAATTTATTTTAATTTTGTCGTTGTCAATAGATCTGCTATATCTTTGTGCTTTTATAAGCTATTATTTGTCTGCTTGAAAATATTTCGTTGCAAACTGCATCCTGTTTTAATAGATCCCAATGTTTACTAATGCATTGTTTTAATTTATGAATGCATGGATTGAATTTCATTGCCAATACTAAAGGAATTTCTTTTGTGTGTTTTTGGCCTTTTTCTGATTAAATCAGATCTATTACATGATAATGCCTCATTTATGTACTTTTCGATTTCAATCTCCTTGTATCCTCTCTTTATTAAATTCAATCTGAACTGTAATAAAATATGTTGTAAATCCTCATCATTATTTGTTGTTCTAATGTATCTGATAACTTCGCCCTTGATAAACCCTGCAAACACGTGTTGACTGTGACAGCTTTTACGATCTAGATAAAGGAATGCATTTGTCGGTTTGAAGTGTGTTTTCACATCCAAAATGTTTTCATTAGAAAACCTAGTTCCTTTGAAAATATTAACATCAAGAAATATTATTTCTTTAGATGAAAATTCTAGTGTGAACTTTAGGAACGGATGATGATTATTTGCTTACTCTAACAAATCCTTTATTTCCTTCCAGTCGGCGTGATATATTAGTATAATATCATCACGATACCTTCCATAGAAACAGATATGTTTTCTATGTTCAAACTAAGAAAGAATTTCTTTCATAATTTTATACATGAGTATATCACAGATTTCCGGGCTTGGCACTGCTCCTATCGCGGCGCCTATTTTTGCTTATAAAGCTGTCCATTAAAATAAAAATGTTGTTCTCTAAAATTGATCTGAGGAGATAGATTAAATCATCCGTAGGTGGGCATTTGATTTTGTAAACTGATTTATCAAACTGATCATATGAAATTTTAACTGCCGATAATAATTCATTAATCGGGCAATTAGTGTACATTGATACTACATCAAAGCTACACAGCCAGCAATCTGCATTAGGCTTAACCCTTTCCAACTTGTATATTAGATCAGACGTATCCTTTATATAAGTGTGTTGTTTTGTACCATAGGTACTAAAAATAATCTATATAGCGTCCAATAAATTCTGTGACAGTACCAATCTGAGATATGATTGGCCGACATGGCGGCATTATGTTATCAATGTTAAACCCATATTTATTGATTTTACTAATTCCGATTCATTTAATCGGTGTATTTTAGGCAAGAAATGCATATACCTAGGCCCATAATCAATTTGATTACCATTATTAAGGTAATTAAATGTGGAGTAATCTATAACACTTTTGGTGTACATGCCTTTGACATATGTATTGATATTACATCTAAGTGCTTTTAGGTCAAAGTTTTCCAATTTGGTGTAATGTGGTGTATTTAATTGGCGATCGCCTTCAAGAAGGTAATTGACCTTATCTAAAATAACAACATTATTACTTTTATAAGGCCTATAATCAATTTGATTACCATTATTAAGGTAATTAAATCTGAAGTAATCTATAACACTTTCGATGATGGCGGGCCTACAATGCTTAAACCCATTCATAAATGTTATACATTTATCATTAGCATATAATACAAAACCGCCGAAACACTAAATTAATATATCACGCCGACTGGATTGAAATAAAGGATTTGTTAGAGTTAGCAAATAATCATCATCCGTTCCTAAAATTCACACTAGAATTTTCATCTAAAGAAATAATATTTCTTGATGTTAATATTTTCAAAGGAACTAGGTTTTCTAATGAAAACATTTTGGATGTAAAACACACTTCAAACCGACAAATGCATTCCTTTATCTAGATCGTAAAGCTGTCACAGTCAACACGTGTTTGCAGGGTTTATCAAGGACGAAGTTATCAGATACATAAGAACAACAAATAATGATGAGGATTTACAACATATTTTATTACAGTTCAGATTGAATTTAATACAGAGAGGATACAAGGAGATTGAAATCGAAAAGTACATAAATGAGGCATTATCATGTAATTGATCTGATTTAATCAGAAAAAGGCCAAAAACACACAAAAGAAATTCCTTTAGTATTGGCAATGAAATTCAATCCATGCATTCATAAATTAAAACAATGCATTAGTAAACATTGGGATCTATTAAAACAGGATGCAGTTTGCAACGAAATATTTTCAAGCAGACAAATAATAGCTTATCAAAAGCACAAAGATATAGCAGATCTATTGACAACGACAAAATTAAAATAAATTGATAGGTAAATCCCTGATGATGGCGGGCCTATAATGCTTAAACCCATTCATAAATGTTATACATTTATCATTAGCATATAATACAAAACCGCCGAAACACTAAATAAGTGTCGGATTGATGTAAAGCAATTGCAAGTCTAGTATTACTAGCATCATGTGATCAATATTTTGTAATATAATTACAATAAAATACTAATAGTATGTATACGGAGCCCGTTCCGAATAAGATTTTTGCTATCGGAATTCGGATTGATGTTGGAATACGTGGATGTTAGATGTCACTTTTATACAAAGTTTGCATTTGGGACTGTGTCCCACTGGCACCTTCCCTTATTTCATCATTTAGTTGGTGATCCGTGTTCCTAATCTTTCTGAATTCGATACTAATTAACCTTGTTCCTATAAATAATTTTGGCGATGCCATTACGACGGAAAAGCTTGTCAAACATTAACATATGTTAAATGTCACTGAAATAATTCGCTTACTCAGTTCAAAAGTTATTTATTGTTTCGGGAAAGGAAGTACGGCACCTTTGGTCAATCCTGTCTGATTCACATATTTGGCGTTACTGTAACATTAGTACTTCAAACATGTGTTTGTTGTTGAAAACAGATTCTTAAGAAAATGCATATATTATCACAATTAAAGAGAAACACTAAGGATATTTGTCATGTGAAATCTTGTGAAATCTAAAGCACACAGGAAGCTTTTTCCAACGAAACATTTGATGATTAGGACATATAAATCGAAAGATATTTTTGCATTTTCTCGTGTTCAGAATTAGGAATAAACAATAAATATTTTATTGGTATATTTGAAATAACTAGAGCTTGGCACTTGATATCTAATGAAGAAAACAATAATATTTATTGTTTTTATTTATATTGTAATTTTGGAATTTATATTTTCCATTAAAGTGGTATGTATTGAAGTACTTATTACTCTTAACATAATCACAGAAGTAACTGAACCAATGAAAATCAGTTTAGGCAAATACACCACGCCTCCTACCATTTTGTTTTGTTGATATTGTAATTTTGGAATTTATATTTTCCATTAAAGTGGTATGTATTGAAGTACTTATTACTCTTAACATAATCACAGAAGTAACTGAACCAATGAAAATCAGTTTAGGCAAATACACCACGCCTCCTACCATTTTGTTTTGTTGATATTGCATTGATAAAAGTCTTTCAGATACTAGTCTCTGTGATCACAGATATAGACATTATAAGAAATATGCTAAAAGAAATAAACATAAACGAAGGCTGAGAAATAAAGCTGCAATGCAGCAAAGTAAGCTAAAATTTATGCTATCACAAGCTAGAAAACAGGTTGTTAATCTTTCGCATAGAAAATTAACTGATGACGAGTATTTGGTATTATCCAGAGGTTTGAAATTCATTCCTTCACCGTCAGTCATAAGGACAAAGCAAGACTTATTACATGATTTCGATGAATTAGCCAGAAAATGAGATGTCGTTACTTATATCATGGTAACTTGATGAAATTCATCCTTCAGAGTTAATTCAGGACACACGCCACCATTAACCTGCAACACCCTTGAAAATTACCTGTTTAATACAAAGCACGAACTATCTTCAATGCAAATTGAAAATTTCGAAACAATCTAAGTGTTTCACAGAGGTCCGGCATTTCTTCTGTTAAATGATGAATCATTAATCATTAAGAAAGCCGATAAAAGTAATAATGTTGTTATTTTAGATAAGGTCAATTACCTTCTTGAAGGCGATCGCCAATTAAATACACCACATTACACCAAATTGGAAAATTGACCTAAAAGCACTTAGATGTAATATCTATACATATGTCAAAGGCATGTACACCAAAGGTGTTATAGATTACTCCACATTTAATTACCTTAATAATGGTAATAAAATTGATTATGGGCCTAGGTATATGCATATCTTGCCTAAAATACAACGATTAGATGAATCGGAATTAGTAAAAATCAATAAATATGGGTTTAACATTGATAACATAATGCCGCCATGTCGGCCAATCATATCTCAGATTGGTACTGTCACAGAATTTATTGGACGCTATATAGATTATTTTTTAGTACCTATGGTACAAAAACAACACACTTATATAAAGGATACGTCTGATCTAATATACAAGTTGGAAAGGATTAAGCCTAATGCAGATTGCTGGCTGTGTAGCTTTGATGTAGTATCAATGTACACTAATTGCCCGATTAATGAATTATTATCGGCAGTTAGAATTTCGTATGATCAGTTTGATAAATCAGTTTACAAAATCAAATGCCCACCTACGGATGATTTAATCTATCTCCTCAGATCAATTTTAGAGAACAACATTTTTGATTTTAATGGACAGCTTTATAAGCAAAAATAGGCGCCGCGATAGGACACTACTGGACGAAAAACAACTGTCCATACCAGTAACAGTCGTTGTACGACTGTTTTAGTCTGTGGAAGACTGAAGATCGACTGTCAAAGCAACTGGTACAGTTAATTAATGTCTGTCCCAACACTTTTATTGGTTGTGAAAATCAAAAATGTTATCAACAGTCATTTAAGGACTGCTGCGGTGATTTACGGCGTTGTCACAGTCAAATACTATTTATTACAGTCTTTCCAAAAGTTGTGGCAGTTAGATAATGTTTGTCCCAACCTTTTAATAGTTGGGACATTGAAATTTGTTTGTGTCAACTTTTCAGACGTTGATGCAGTCAAAAATGTTTGTTACAACATTTTTAGAGTTGGGACAGTTGTAAAATGTTTGTTTCAACTTTTAAAGGTTGTAACAGTCATAAAATATTTATTACAAATTTTAAAAGGTTGCTACAGTCGTTAAATGTTTAAAACAAACATTTCATATGTTGTTGCAGTCGGTAAATGTTTAATACAAATATTTTAGCGTCACGTTAGCAACTCAGTGTAAAAAAATCACGTCTCACCCGGCTCTCAAGATTTGATATAGTTGTGAAATAGCCCATAATTTATACTATTATCATCTATTGTGCAGTTGTTGACTTGTTTTGTTTTTATTTATTTATTTTGCGATCGTTGTTTGTCTTTCTTGTGTCGTTTTCCGTTTATTGCCATAGCATTGTCCGTTCATTTTGACATGTGCGTTTGACTTTCCTTTAGGTATCTTTACTTTTTATTTTATCTATTCAGATTCGTTCATAACTGGTTTTACACACCAGAAGCCTTCGTTTAAAAATAGAGTTTTAATATTATTGCAGAAGATGCTAATGAATTCATTCAAATTTATATTTTAAAAAGTCAGTTTTGATAAATTCTGCGGAATAGAAAATATACCGTGGGTGTTCCTGAAGTAAATTTAAAGAAAATGACTAAGTTACCAATATTGTACAGCATAATAAAACCGTTTTAATTTGAATTACTCTCCATGAGGGACATTTCCGATGATAAAAAAAATAATAATAAAAAATTAGATCTGTCAAGTTTCATTAAAAACGGAAAACAATTCTTCACCGTAAACGATTTACCCTCTTCATTTTCTTGTCGGCAAACTGGACCTGCAGGTCGGCAAACTATATTTTATACAGGAAACTTAGGTACAGATGATAGACCACATGTACAATATAAGCTGAGCTGGAAATTACAATCGGTGAGTAGAAATGAACAATATTTTAAAGCATGTCTATCGAATAATCATGGATCCAAGATTTTGAAGGGAAAATGATGTGCACATTTGTTCTTCCATAGATGTAATACCCATCTATGGTTCTTCCTACAGATAGGCTATGAATCGACGTTCTATATCACCACACTCGTGCATAGTTGCATGTTCCAAGGCAAAGTTAGGATTTGGGCTTGTAAAAGTTGTGCATCATTGAAATTCATGTATGACACCATTCCCTCCCTTTTATCATGTGTATGTCATGTAATCCCTTATTTACTTTGCATATATCACTGTGACAAGGTCAAGGAATAAAAAAAGATTACTCTTGATCTTCATCGTCTTACTGTTAAACTCTAACATGTGGGCATTAGTTAACTTTTGTTGTGCGGGATGGCCTTTACAGGACCTATACATCATATTCATATTGTATGTTAATGTATTGTTAACTCTCTGGTCCTAAATTTGCATGAAATACTGTCTCTGGACTTTTATAACCAACAACCAACCAATCCTTACATGTACAAATCCATATAATTGTGTTACTAATGCTGGATTACAAGTATTTCCCTGGTTTTGCTTTGTTATGTGATAGTTTTCGTTCTATTAAGAATGCATTGTGACATCACAATTTCCATTGAAAAACATGCATAGTACAAATTAATATGACGGCGTACAAAACATATGATCTGACCATAAAATGTTATGAAAATTATAAATTTTAGTGACTTATTTAGCAAGTATGCATTTTCATTTAATTTTAAATTATTCCAAAATCATGGAAAATAAAACATGAATATATTTGATAATATAAGGCATTGAAAGTGAATATGTATTAGATGGTTCAAAATAACATTAATCATCAAAATAAAACAATACTATTAAATTAATGTTCCTGAAACAATGCACAGAGTCATAACAGTTGCCATTTAAGCACAGTTGATTGTACTTAAGGATTCATATTGAACAAGGGTTGTGGAGGTTGTTGCATCTTTTCTCAAAATGAATAATTACAATGAATAAAATATCTATAAATATTTCATCATGTTAATTGCTACATGGTTTTAAGTTAAAAAGAAATGAAAAACATATTAAAAGAGTAAAGTTGGCATCTTAATTATATTCTTTTAGATTTAACATAGAATATTAAATCACTATACATTTGTAAATACTTTGAACCTAAACTATATATTTTCATGTCAAATTTTATATAAATTGTGCCCTGTTAGTCATATTTTTCTACATGTGTTAAATTGTGTTTTGGTTACTTTATTGTTGCCTTACTGTTGGGTTGATGCATCATTGATATATATCCCACATCTCCTTTCATCATGTGCATTCACATCTGACTGCAGATTTTTGCCTTTTCTACATAATTATTTTATGTTTAACATTCAATATTTGGGAAAACATAACAAAAAATCTATCTGTAAGTATATTTTTTATGTAAACATGATATAAACTTTTTAAAGTATTTTATAAAGCTCAAAATAATTTTTATAGATATTGTATTATCAAGTAAGTTGTCATACAATTTACTGTGTTAACTGCATTGTATGTCTAATAATTTAGTTTAAAAATACCTTTATTCACATTCAAAATAAATAATTAAAATATATGTACTTACTGAACATGAATTCATGACCATGCAAATGTGACATTAAAATAGGTAATAATCAGGTGTTAACACTGGATAGGTAATAATCAGGAATTCTTATATACATGCTATAGCTAATATACAGATTAAGACACAATAGTTTATTGCCTTGGGGTGAATTTTAAACTGTCATGGGTATATATTGAAGATGATTTTATGATGATGTTCACAAATTATAATTGTCCTCTTCAAAATTTGGATAAATTTTTCAAAATAAATTATAATTTAAGAAAATATGAAACAGCAGGATATAATATTATTTTGGATATAAAAATGCATATTTTAAAAGTTATCTGAGTATTGATTTATCAAAATAAAATTGGGTAAATAACTAAAATAAAATAAAGAAAGTGTTGTCTGAGCTGCAAAGCATTATCAATACAAGCTGTAATAAGTAAAAAGTATACCGGGTAACACAAAAGATGTAAAATTAAACTCAAGGATTTAAAACATTAATAGGAGGGTTAAGCCTTGGAACAGAATATATATTTTCCTGATTAACTTTAGGACAAAGATTCTGCAGTTACATCGCAAAGGTTTATTCATTATATGCACTTGACAAAGGGAAAGTCAATAACATCTATATAGTAACAGTGCATTTATTTATTTATTTTTCATTCTTTAAACTTTTCTCTATAGTATCAATCTATTTCATATTAACATGAACAAAAGAAATAACCTGTTGTGTTTTAGAGAGGAATAACTATGTCCATGATGTCTGACTTTAAAGAATTGATGAAATAAAGTATGATGTGAGCCTCAATAAGACAGTAACCCTTCACTGAAAGTACACAGTCACACATAAAAATCATTAATGTAGGAAAAAGACAACACCATATATAGAATTTAGACCCCTAAAAGATTTATTCTTCTTGTTAATTGGGACTTAAAATATAATTGTATAAGTTCTAGAAATTTTTGTCAATCAAATAAGGATTGCTAGTTTTCATCTAGGTAAATACAGTTATTGTAATTGACTTTCTTCTAAGTACCATACAATGTATATAGTATTTATTATATTAGTTAAAATTTTACTGTACTTTAGTCTCAACGTATATTTTTTTTTGTAGAATCATATTGGTTTGAGCATGATTCCCACTTAAAATATGAAGCCTGCTACATGTGCACTTTGATGCATAGGAAATATAGATGTCACTGAGTCACTCTTATAGCTGCAAATTGTGAAACAGTGGATTAATTCATTATTTTGTGCTAGTTATTTATTGTTTTTGGAAATAATGAATAGCGCATGCAGCATTATTCCATGATGATGATGTGATGTTAGGATTAAATTGGGACAAGAAAAAATTGTGCATTGTACAAATAGGAAACTTACAAATTGTATTAAAGGAGGACCACATTACTGGATTACTAAATACCTTGAATAATCATGATAATTATTCATTTGGTATATCAATAATGAATTTGGACTAACAAGATTTCATAGTTTCAGTGCATATTAATAGTGCAGTCATACATTGTATCTGAATTCCATGAATACCTTGGATAATTATTCATTTGAAATAGCATTTTGGAATAATGAAAAGTCATAGTTTCAGTGAATATTAATAATAATAGTGCATCATATCTGAATTCATGAATATTTTAGTGGATAATCAGTCATTTTAACATAATAACAATTTGGATAATGTGAAATTCTAGTTTCAGTGAAATTTACAATACAGTGCATGTATATCTCTGCTTATTCGCATCTGAAGTTTATGTTGGCATTGCAATTGTTAACTACCACCAGGGTGTGTAAAAAGACCTTAACCACCCATGAGGGTCTCTCGTAGTCCGTCACAATTGTTTAGTGTCAAATGACTGCCTGCTGTACTTGAAGTCTGAATTAGAATTAAATAAAGATCTAAATTAGTGGCCAAGCATATTAAACAAATAAATCATGTACTTCAAAGTATAATTTTATTGTGACGTCCCGCCTGCAACAAAAGTTGAAGTATGCAAGAAATAGGTATTACAATCTGGCAGCGGCTACAACGTAACCTATTTGTATAAAGCTTCACCAGGTACATTTTAGAAGCTTAAAGACCTGGATACTTCTTTATGTTATGAAGTTTCTGTTAGTAACTTGTCCGTTGCACTTTACCTTGTTTTCATGGTTCACTGACTGTTTGAAAAAAATATTACTGTTTGAACAGTCATACAGTGAAATACTCTCTTACATGTACAACATGTATAACGAGTAATTGGATAAATTTATATGGTATATATATAGGTATCTTGAAAGGTCTACATAACTCATTGTCTGACAGGCAGGGTTCACCTGACCTTGACTTCATTTCATGGATCAGTGATTAAGATTATTTCAGTTACTTTGTCAAGTTTGTTTTCAGATACTACAAGCAGTAGGAATGGTAGGTCAGCTTTATCATGTATATTTGGTGTATGAAATGATTGTAAGGTGAATATGTCTGACTGCCAGACTTGCATCAGACTTTGACCTCAATGAAAATGTGATGGTATATTGAACAATGTTTAGTTTGTGTGGTTTGGTCTATTTCCCAATGTTTCTCAGATGCTATAAACTACATGTGCATGTACATGCATAATGCATGACATGTATAGGATCACTATTTTTGGCGTATTGGATATTCGTAAGTTGTACAAGTTTGATTGTAATAAATTGTGAAATATTGTAGTCTTGAGGGACGAAAGATACCAGAGGGATAGTCAAACCCATAGATTGAAAATAAACTAGGGTGTATAACATGTATAATGTACAATAACCAGAATAAGGAGATGTGGTATGATTTTCAATGAGACAACCATCAACTGTAGACCAAGTGATGTAATTGTTAGTAACTGCACTTCCTTCAACAATGAGCAAAATCAGTAACGCATAATCATGATAATGAAAAACCTATAACAGGCCTAGCCATATTGGATGATGTAACACAATGTAAACAAGTTTAGATAAGAAACCCAAGTTTGATTTATATACAAAAGCAACAAACAATCAGTTGGCGATAAAATTAGGTCAGTTAATAGATATAAGAAGATGTGGTATGATTGCCAATGAGACAACTTTCCATCCAAGTCAAAAAATTTGAAAAAGTAAACCATTATAGGTCAAAGTACAGTCTTCAACACAGAGCCTTGGCTCACACCGAACAGCAAGCTATATAGGGCATCAAAATTACAGTTATGCATGTTTAGAATTTGAAAAAAATAGTTCCTGGATCATCATTTCTGATGTCTCCCATTTTTATATGTTTATAGGCCCATTGAAACATCAGTGATGACAAATGTATTATGGTTTACCAAAGACTTATAGGTGATCCAATATTAACAGACTTCTGCCCTTATTCATGTTTTTCTACAAATACATTCTATCTGTTTTTGAATAAATGCCTTCCAAATATATATCTCAAGATGTTTAGCAACATTTTCAAATTATACATAATAAGCATTACAAAGGCATACATGTATTATGCACTATTAGTGAGCTGTTTGTTATAATTTAATTATAATATTTATGTGTGGAAGCATATTTTTGAGGTTTTAATTTGCTATGATTTTTAAAACTTCTAGCAAAAGAAAACAAACAACACATGAACAACCTGAAATGAAAAAAAATATACAAAAGTGGTTCAAGAAAGGAAGATAATTGGATTTTTTTTTGTGGCTGTACAATTAGAATTAGTGTATCGACTATGTTTGTACATTATACATATATACATGTATATATATATTGTAATACAAATAGACTAAAACATGATAATAAACTGGTGAAATTGAGTAAACTGCTATTATGAGACATCAACCCAACAACAACTAAATAACAATCAAGAGGTCAACATATATATATATATATATATATATATATATATATATATATACGTCTAAACACGTGAAAACTTTACGACAAATTCATCCATTGGAGAACAAGTGATCATTGATGGGTGATACATGGCTGAAATCATAATTACTCAAAATATCGACACAACAATGTTAAATAGAATTGCATTTTTTTTAATAAGATCATTATTTAATAAATAAAATGGTGTGGTACTTGTTTACAAATTAGACAATTTTTCACCGAAAACCAAATGACATAGAAGTGAGCAACTGAACTGGCAAATTTGATAAGGTCAGAATATTAATTTACAACATATAGGCAGCCAGATTATATATTTTCACTCAGACCAGGGCCAGAATACTTATTTTCAGTCCATCCTTCTATTAAAGTGAGTTAAAAAAATTTGTATGATTTAATCAATGATTTTTTTTTCTAAGGGGCGCTCTAATAAGTTTTGCCGGTAATACATAATATGTACTGTTTTCATCACTGATAGAAGATGAATATAATCAGAATAATGGACCCATTTGCCTAATTTATAAATGTGACCATTTTAAAATTTCTATTACATCTAGTAAAATTGTTAGTTTTCTTTACTGGTTGAATAATATATCAATATTGGACAAGCATTTACAGTGGCGGATCCAGAGGGGGGGTTCCGGGGGTTAGACCCCTTTTTCTTGACGATCAATGCTTTGAATGGGGACATATAGTTGGAACACCCCCTTTATCCTGGGTTTGGAACCCCTTTAAAAATGGCAGGATCCGCCCCTGATTTATATGATTAAATAAATTGAATTTAAAAAATGGAAATGGGAAAAATATTTTGGGTTAACGTTAGTACGACATCTGATCAACTGAAACCACAAAAGAGAATCTGATGTCAGTCTGTAGAATTTAACAAGACCGGAGTCTAAAGAATACAACAAGTTCTAAACCGTGATGTGAATAAATAAAAGAAGATTTGATTTCCTTGTCTGAAACAATGCAAGTTTTCTTGTTTTGAACATTTCAACTTTCACTGGAGCTAGTTATTTTGTCGGTCTTGTACAGTACGTCCATCTATTTATAAATACCTTTTTACAAAATATGTATGGTAAATTGGTTGAGAAAAATCCGGTGAAAATATGAATGATCTCGAGTGATAATATTTTTACTTCAATCATGAATGCCGAAGTGCTATTTATCAAGGACATTTGAACTTTAAGTAGACCACTCGTTACAATATACAGTACAAAGTCGAGTAAATATTGAACTATTCAAAATAAAATACGGTAACATAAATTAAATTTAGATAGATATAAGAATATTTTTGCTTTCCGTAGCTGCAAAAGATGCGTTAAATGTTCATTATAGCTTTGTTTTTGTTTTTTTTATATGTATAGAAAACAAAATGGTTAATACGGCAATATTTTATAATTTTGCAAGAAAAAATGTAGCCCCAAATAAAAGCTCAAAATAAGTGTGTGAAATAAGCCCTCGGGAAAAATTAAGCAGTTTAATATGGGGATAAATTTGACAAGTGTGTATATTCGAGTTCCCCGCTAGGTTTACAGTATATCATGTATATTGACCGTTATTATGAAGTAATGTGATTCGTAAAACTACGCGTATTGAAGACAACCTTGTATGCATGAATGATTTCACACCTAACTAATTTAAAAATTATAAAGTTGTTATTTACATAATATTGAAAATTGTCAACTGTTAATACAGTTAAAGATACATTTGGGGTAACCTTTTCGATTTATCTGGAAGTAGTTTTAAATGCGAATAAAACGGTCCTGTGTGAAATTGCAGGTATCTAGTGCTGGTTCCGATTTTGTTCGAAGAGATGAGAGGCGAGGTATTGTTAAATAATTATATAAATTTAGCACATTCACTAAATAAGCGGGGAATCCCAAAATGTTCAGCGGCAAATATTTCAAAATACTATTTTTTTAAAAATCAATTTCTATCTTAAGTTAATGTATTAAATGGTGTGATAGTTGTGTCTCTTTGTCACAACCTTAATTATATTGCACACGGTAAAATTGTTTTACAAATAATTTAACCTATCCCTTACTGTCAGAAATTTTGTATCCGTGACTTTTAAGTCTTAATGACTAACAATGTTTGGAAGTTGCTACACTTATAAATTAGCTATGAATATATAATGGTTGTAGTAATCATATTTTTACTGTTACAACAACCTTTTCAGCGTTTAAACAGTTTATTTATGACTGTTTCAACGTTTTCCGTGTTGGGACGGTTGTTAAATAACTGTTACAACTTTCAAATGATTGAAGCAGTCTTATTGTGACTGTGACAACCTTTTAGACGTTTAATTAGTTTATTTAAGACTGTTGCAACGTTTTTCGAGTTGGGACAGTTGTAAATCAACTGTTGCAACTTTGAAATAGTTGTATCAGTCCTTTAATGACTGTGACAGTTATTTCTAGCGTTGTTGCAGTCGATTTATGTTATAGACAAACATTTTTAAAGTTGAGACAGTTACAAAATAACTGCAGCAGTGAAATTTAACAACTGTTACAACTTTAACAAACATTATCAGTCTTAGAACGACTGTTACTGGTATGGACAGTTGTCTTTTCGTCCAGTAGTGGGAGCAGTGCCAAGCCCGGAAATCTGTGATATACTCATGTATAAAATTATGAAAGAAATTCTTTCTAAGTTTGAACATAGAAAAATTTCTTTTCTATGGAAGGTATCGTGATGATATTATATTAATATATCACGGCGACTGGAAGGAAATAAAGGATTTGTTAGAGTTAGCAAATAATCATCATCAATTCCTAAAATTCATACTAGAATTTTCATCTAAAGAAATAATATTTCTTGATGTTAATATTTTCAAAGGAACTAGGTTACCTAATGAAAACATTTTGGATGTGAAAACACACTTCAAACCGACAAATGCATTCCTTTATCTAGATCGTAAAAGCTGTCACAGTCAACACGTGTTTGCAGGGTTTATCAAGGGCGAAGTTATCAGACAGTCCTAGATCCATGCACAAGAAAGTGAAAATTTCATTTCTTCTCTCAATTATAAAATGGTTAAGTAGGGCTATAAATTTGTCATTTCATACTGATAAGGCGACCGATAATATTACTTAACAAACAGATGTTTTAAACACAAAATTGTAAAACTTTAAAAGTTTTAGGAAAATGCACAGTGAGCCTCCCCTTTTTAAATTTAAAAAAAATTTTGGAAATATTCTTTGAAGTTGTTTATCATGACTTTCAAGATTTATTTGAAAACTTATCATTTTGTATATGGTTTGTAAATTATTCTTATCTTGCAATTTATTGAAAAAAATAAATTTTGCAAAAAATCAAAATCACATATATAATGAAAAAAGATACTTTTCTTGATTGGTATTGTGTATTTCATTTTATCCTTCTTGCAACAATTGTCACCTATAAATTGAGAGAGAAACCATGTGGTATCTGTGAACTAACATAATATAATTGATGTGACATTTTAATTTTAAAATATGGTGTTTACTAAGTGGTGCAGGAGATAAGTTCACTTTTATTCAACATCATTTTGATGCAAATTCTTGGGCTTAGATCATAGACTGCAGATACATTAGAACAACAAATAATGATGAGGATTTCCAACATATTTTATTACAGTTCAGATTGAATTTAATAAAGAGAGGATACAAGGAGATTGAAATCGAAAAGTACATAAATGAGGCATTATCATGTAATAGATTTGATTTAATCAGAAAAAGGCCAAACAACACACAAAGGAAATTCCTTTAGTATTGGCAACGAAATTCAATCCATGCATTCATAAATTAAAACAATGCATTAGTAAACATTGGGATCTACTAAAACAGGATGCAGTTTGCAACGAAATATTTTCAAGCAGACCAATAATAGCTTATAAAAGCATAAAATATAGCAGATCTATTGACAACGACAAAATTAAAATAAACTGATAGGTAAATCCCTGATGATGGCGGGCCTACAATGCTTAAACCCATTCATAAATGTTATACATTTATCATTAGCATAAAATACATACCGCCAAAACACTAAATTAGTGTCGGATTGATGTAAAGCAATTGCAAGTCTAGTAATACTAGCATCATGTGATCAATATTTTGTAATATAATTACAATAAAATACTAATAATATGTATACGGAGTCCGTTCCGAATAAGATTTTTGCTATCGGAATTCGGATTGATGTTGGAATACGTGGATGTTAGGTATCACTTTTATACAAAATTCGGTTACGCAAAATCAGACAATCGTTATAAAATGTATAACGTCATTATTTACTACGGGTGTCTACAACCTTGACCAACCATGAGGATGATGCATAGTCGGAAATTGCAAGCAACAATATATATGATGTATACTTGCTTAACCATTACTATACTAGACTACTTGTGTTGGTGTGACACGGATGGCTCCGTCTACAGCTCTATCGTGAAAATTAGAACTCAATCTGTAAATCATCACCATGCACTAATGAAACTAGAAAAACAGCTCAAGATATCAGTTTTTCATAAAATTCCGGAAAATACAATTTTCATTGAATTTTAAAAGTCCAAGGTACATAATTTAGTTAAAAACCGGTCAACTGGAACATAAAGCAAACTCCGTGTACAAACATATTTACTAGCCTTTTCAATTAATGATATAAATTTCTGAAATACAATAACAAATTGGCCTATTTGGTAACAAAGTTGATCTACTGCACATATGTATTAAAGGTATTTATTTAATATATAAATACAAAAGAGGCGGAATACACCAATGGGACATTCAAAAGCAGTAAAGCAGTAATCTAAAATTGAATAAGATAGGATGATACATATAAGTGGGTTAGTTTACTTAGAAAAATTACTTTTAATTATTGAATATAAACATTTACATGTTAAGGAATTAACTGTTGATATGCATATTTTGCAACCCAGTTGAAATCTTCATAAAGGTATCGGGTATGTTAATCAAAATGTGCATTATGTCATTTTCTTACGTACATATTTAAACTCAGGCTGATATCAAATTGAAATTAAACAAACAGTAAAGCAGTAATCTAAAATTGAATAAGATAGGATGATACATATAAGTGGGTTAGTTTACTTAGAAAATTACTTTAATTATTGAATATAAACATTTACATGTTAAGGAATTAACTGTTGATATGCATATTTTGCAACCCAGTTGAAATCTTCATAAAGGTATCGGGTATGTTAATCAAAATGTGCATTATGTCATTTTCTTACGTACATATTTAAACTCAGGCTGATATCAAATTGAAATTAAACAAAAGAAATTGAAGTCTTTATAAGAAAAGGTAAAATGTCCAAGTTTGTATATTTGAAGTGTTAACACCGGTATCCATTGGCTTTAAAAGTTTAATGTAGGTGCATTATTTAGGATTGTTTGCGTCGTATATACGTGTTAAAAGCGCGTCTGGCGTAGAAATTTTGGTCCTGAAAAGTTTATCTACTTACATTATAGTATGGAGCTTCGAGATCTTTGTAAACTTTTGAATTTATGACAAATGTTTGTAGTGCATAAGCATAAATTCCGCCGAAAAAAATCCACAGAAAGATAAAAGATTGATCTTTTAAAGCATTAACTTCAGCTCTGCCCCGGCTAACTTTTGGGAAAAATCTTGAAATGGGAAATAATCTCATTGAAAAGAGAAAGTTGGGGACACCTTTTACGTTCAGGCGTGTTTGAATTGACTGTATAGTCTTCAAATGCATAAAGAAAAAATGTTTGATACATTACCTTGCTTCACATTACATTATTTTTATATGTTTAAGCTACATTTTGATATAATAAAATTAAATATTCACAATATCAAAAATACAGTATATTGGTCAAGTGAAATATCTTTCTAATGAGGCATAACAAGAGGTGTGTATGAATAAAAAAAACAAAAACAAAAAGCAATTCGTGCTACGACAAATGATCAAATTTGGGGTGTATTTCTTTCTTGTATTCTATCTAATTTTGGTTCACTCATTTTAGCTAAAATTTAGGCATTTTTATTATTCTATTCATGAGATGTACTAAAAAAGTCGGACAAACCGTTCACTAACACCCTTAATTTTGCGGAAAGCTCTTGACGACAAACTTTACTAGTGGATCTATTTCTTGCATCACTTCAAACAAAATTCCATGTTATGTGTGTGTTATCTCTGGTAATTAGTCTTCAATCTCTGATTTTTTTGTCCGTCTTTCCACAAAATAGCTAATTAGAAATTGTTTGTGATTTTTGAACTCTCAAAATTCCCCTGACAACTGACCAGACAATAGTTTTAAGTTGACAAAATATATGAAAGTACAGTAAATGATGCTTAACAACTAGTAGATACAGTTTTCTTTAAGAACACAATTGTCATGTAAGGATCGTAATAATGCTATGTGGATAAATTTATCCGTTTTCAAGAGCTACATTGACAGCACGTCATTCCTATTATGCCTTCCATTTTCACGATTAAAAATATTAGGTGGCGTAATGGTAAGATAATTTGGACGAAGTAGAATCCTTAAACTTCCTCCCTAAACGAAGCTTTCTCAATAACCTTTACGTGACTTAACACAACTTAATCTAGGTCAGGAATCTGACAGGGTTAAATATCTCCAGTTATTTCCCTAGGGTAGTTGACTTTTACTTTACTTGAACGAGTTACTTAACGAGTTCCTTAACTAGTGTAAAAGAACTTATCATTAACTTTTGTAATAAAACATATGAAAATAGTGGAATTTTTCTTTCCTTGTTGTTAATTTCTCTTTTTGACGGTGATGTTCCGTTGTCACCGTCTTACGGTGTTTATATATTCCAACTCGTTTGCTTTGCTCGTGTCTGCAGTGACGTTTTGGATTTCAATGAGAGTAATCTATGTATTACTGGTAAATTATTAAGTCAGGGATTTCGTTACCACAAAATACTCAAAATCTTTACTAAATTCTTCCATAGATACAAATATTTGGTTTGCAAGTTTGGCTGTACCTGTAGAAAACTTATTTAAAACAGAAAAGCACATCCTTATTGTTACATTGATGTTGTTTACCGAGCCCAGAAATGTAGATACGAACTAGGTAATCTTATCAATCCTTTCAATAAACATATTCTAAAATGTTACCTATTTAACACTGGAATTAGATCTTTGAATATAGTTTTATTGGTATAAATGTTGATTTTGTTACCAGTACATTAAAACATACTAAATATTATTGTTAAACACATACGCACTTTTACCGTTCTGCAATCTGTCGGTACTTATATTTTGACATTGCACAAGGTCATGTTCTCTCTCACTGTCAATGGCGTCGTCTTTACACTAAATCCATTGGATGTTGCATGTGTACTGATTGATATTTTAGTCTAAGATACATGATTTTTTATTAGTTGTTATTGGCTTTGAACTAACTGTCAGTAACAGCGAGTGCTCTCAAATCTGTTCTTTGTGTCTTTTTGTTTTATAGGCGTTTTAAAATACCTTACCACGTCCGGTCTGTGTTTTTGCTAGATGTTTTTCTCCTTGTGTCGATCTGATGAGTTAAGCCCTTTTCAACTGATTTTGATAGTTTGTACTTATTTTGTGCTTTAACACCACTCTCCTAGGTTAGGTGAAGGGTTGAGCGCTCACAAACATGTTAAATCCCGCCACATTCTTTATGTGCCTGTCCCACGTCAGGAGCATGTAGTTCAGTCTTGTCGTTGATTCCTGTTCGTCATATATGTTTTCGAAAATTGTTTTGTTATACATTTGGCCTTTGGTTTTCGCAATTGAATTGTTTCATATTTTCATGTCGAAGCCTTTTATAGCCGAATATACGGTATGGGCTTTTCTCCTTGTTGTACGGTTGTCTTTGATTACTTACATTGACTTCATTTGAATTTTGGCGGATAATTGTCTTATTGACAATCATACCACATCTCCTTATTTTATATTCTCTACATTTAAGGTACCAATTGTACTGCACCAGATGTACATTTCGACAAATAATGTTGAGATGCTCCATCCTAAAATATTTCAATTTCCAAAACCTAATGAAAATATTAAAGAGTTGATAAAACAAAACAGAACCAAAAGTAAAGCGAAAAAATGACCAGGAATAGAGATACTTGCATGCAGGACAGAAGCTACTTGATTTATGTGATTTATCAAATTCATAATAGCAATCTGCGATATACGATATCCGTATTTTCATGCCAGAATCGAAGTAGTGGCTTCTGGGCAGGTAATATACTGGGGACCAACAGTGTAAGTCGACATTATACACTTAATACCAAGATGAGATCAATATATTAGTAGATTTATTTTCTAAAACGTTTTGAATTTTGAATTTTCCTTGAGTTCGTTTTTTTTTGGTATTTTACTTTTATATTAATCCTACGAAATTCATTGTTAAAGTATCCTATTTAAATACGTCTAATCATATATCATTCGAAAGTATATCAACTTTTCCCCGGACGGAAAAATATTCGTACAATCTCCATCACATCAAGACCAAAGGTCAAGAACGAAGTAATTGCTTATTTTACACGATGTTAAGTTAATTGCATATTATGTCTTCTGAGTAATCAAATAATGTATGAAAGCGTAAGAATAGGGTCAAACAGTCACTAACCAAATGTACTTTGAAATATGAATGATGTATTTTTACTGAACAGCGCATTTTCGTAGAAATTCAATAAATATAATAAATGAGTGAAAACCTAAATACTTATTTTGATTGAAATGTTGATCACACAGAATCAAATAATATCCTATGTTTGGTGTTTATGACGTTTTGACATCATCAATTTACAACAATCAGGCAATCATAACAACTAATAATGTTGCCCAAAACACCTTAATTTTTAGAATCAATTCAATATGCTTCACCCACTTTGTAAATGGGCAATAACACATCTTAAAGTGTAAAAGAGATAAGTGGCTGATATTAGTTATACACACCTTTTATAATTCTTCAAAATAACAATTCCACATCCACTACTGGACGAAAAACAACTGTCCATACCAGTAACAGTTGTTCTAAGACTGATAATGTTTGTTAAAGTTGTAACTGTCCCAACTTTAAAAGTGTTTGTCTATAACATAAATCGACTGCAACAACGCTAGAAATAACTGTCACAGTCATTAAAGGATTGATACAACTATTTCAAAGTTGTAACAGTTGATTTACAACTGTCCCAACTCGAAAAACGTTGCAACAGTCATAAATAAACTGATTAAACGCCTAAAAGGTTGTCACAGTCACAATAAGACTGCTGCAATCATTTGAAATTAACAACTGTCCCAACACGGAAAACGTTGAAACAGTCATAAATAAACTGTTTAAACGCTGAAAAGGTTGTAACAGTAAAATATGATTGCTACAACCATTATATATTCATAGCGAATTTATAAGTGTAGCACCTTCCAAACATTGATAGTCATTAAGCTTAAAAGTCACGGATACAAAATTTCTGACAGTCAGGGATAGGTTAAATTATTTGTAAAACAATTTTACCGCGTGCAATATAATTAAGGTTGTGACAACTATCACACCATTTAATACATTAACTTAAGATTGAAATTGATTTAAAAAAAATAGTATTTTGAAATATTTGCCGCTGAACATTTTGGTATTCCCCGCTTATTTAGTGAATGTGCTAAATTTATATAATTATTTAACAATACCTCGCCTCTCATCTCTTCGAACAAAATCGGAACCACCACTAGATACCTGCAATTTCACACAGGACGGTTTTATTCGCATTTAAAACTACTTACAGATAAATCGAAAAGGTTACCCCAAATGTATATTTAACTGTATTAACAGTTGACAATTTCAATATTATCTAAATTACAACTTTTAAATTTTTTAAATTAGTTAGGAGTGAAATCATTCATGCATACAAGGTTGTCTTCAATACGCGTAGTTTTACGAATCACATTACTTCATAATAACAGTCAATATACATGATATACTGTAAACCTAGCGGGAACCCGAATATACACACTTGTCAAATTTATCCCCATATTAAACTGCTTAATTTTTCCCCGAGGGCTTATTTCACACACTTATTTCAGAGACATATATACACAGAGATTGGCAACTCCGTGAAATCCCGTTAAAACACGCGGCCCGGAATGAGATTCTCGTCGATAATTATTCTACAACATGTAAACAAGTCAGGGATGAATAACCTCGATAGCTAATCAAGAAAAGTAATAGGAAACTTTATTTCAGATCAAATCATTTCTTTTTCTAAAAAAACTACTTGAAATAGTTGTATTTTTTTTAATGTATTTGATTGAGAAAATATTTTTTTCTTTTTTTTCGGCATTTCTTTTAATTTAAAAAGTAAAATCTGGTAATGATCATGATATTACAAGAAACATTTCTTTGCTAAAGTTTGCTTCTAAATTACACAGTGAAATTATGTGTGTCCGATTTTCCGGTCATTATTTCCTTAGAGTTGTGACTGTGGATTCACAGGTGTGCGATTACGCAATTTATTGCCCTCCGATCACCTGAATTTTGCCGGAGGTGAAGTTCTAAATGGATTATTACTTGGTAATTGTTTTTACAACTAAACAAATTCTGACATATTATTTTAACCATGACCAGAACTTTATTTTAACAGAAACACTGGGCTATACTGTAGTATTCAATCAGGAAAAAATAGTCATTTAACATGTCAAGAAAAGAAATAAAGCAACTTTTTCATATAAAAACATGTAGCCAGTAGAATTTTGTCTCGTGGGAAACTGATTTTATATCTGTTTTAATTTAATTATAATGTTTAATTTTGATTGACCTAAAATTAAATTATTTGTGGAACCTTGCATGAATTTCCTAAATGAAGTGCATACATTATAGTGTTGTCCAAATTCACTTTTTTTGCTGCCATGAAATATTGAATATGAATCTGTCATTATTTGTAGTTTTTTTAAGACTTAATATCACAGACTCTGATTAAAAACAATGTGTATCATAAGTACAGTAAAATACTCTGCTGAACTGTAGAATTTTAATGTTCTGTTTCATAGACCACCGGAGTACTGCAACATTCTTATCTTTACTCTTTCCTATCGGGTAGTGAAACTCGAGTTTGAAATTAGAAAGATTTAAAATTGTACACAAGTTTTATCTGATCTTTTGTGGGTTTATGTTGTTCAAGGTAATTTTCGGTGCAGTGCTATGTGGGCTGTTATTTTCTTTTCATTTGTTATTTTTCCTGTGTTACACGACCTTGTACTTTTGTATTGCCCTTGACATCTCCTGCTTCTGTTCAAACCTTTACCACTAATATCTCATCTGGTTTAAATAAAATAGTGTCTCATTCCCGGAATTTGTTATACAGGAAGTCATTTAATATCAGCTTTTTATAAGCATATAAACTGCTTGGTCTCTTCACACAACTTATGTTTAGGATGGAATGCATCAATTGGTGCATACATGTACCAGGTCACGGATATATAAGTACACGTTATGTGCTTTTGACCTCCACAAGAATTTTTAAACATTCATAGATGTGCAAAGAATATTTTGTCGTTGGGTTGTTGTCTCATTGACATATACCTCACATTTCTGTTTAGTCATAGCATCTGTGCCTTTTCAATTTATTGCAGAAAATATTTGCATAAACATTTTTCAAAACAGGAGAGGTGAAATAGTGATCACAGAATGAGGACATGTAAAACTGAAACAGCACAACACAACAGATAAATATAAACAGGCACCATTGTTAAATAACTGAAACAAACATAGATGATGACCAATATGAGCGACTAGTGTACAAGTAGAGTGAACATTTCTTGCTTCTTATTCTACACATTTTGTAATTTCATGTAAACAATTAAATATGTTACTTTCGAGGAGAGGAAAGAATTTGTGAAACGAAATATTTTGCCTTTAGTACTGTCAAGTTATATATTCACAGGAGTGTTGTTGAATAAATGAACATTTTCTCTTTTTTACATTATGCTACCTTTATGGTACAAAGGAAGCATTTCCATTCTAATGATGTACAAAGATATTATAGAATGGCCTTCCAATGATAGTCATACATGTAAATCATTGTCTCATTGGCAATCATACTACATCATCATATTGTTATACATGTATGTAAAACTATGTACATGTATACTTTGTAAATGTAAAGAAGACAAATGAAGTTGAAAACAAAATATTTATTTGCATTTTTTCCATATAGTCTCTGCACAACTGCCACTGTGTCACTTCTGCTTCAAATTCAATAGATTGAATGCAGTCTTGTATTTGTTCTTAGTTCAATGATGTCACCATCACTTGCACAAAAATCGCATACACATGTACATCAAGTTTGGCATATGAACTATAATATATGAACTACAATAATATGGTGGATAAGCACATGTAATTTTCTCTCCTACATAACCATTTTAAGTATCACATTGATAGTAGTAATCGGTCCAATACAAGACTGTGCAGTCACATTTGAAAAAGTCATCACTAACAAATAGTTGTTCCTGTCTGCCAGGGAGTCTTATTTTCAATCAGAAAGGCTTGGGAGTCCTAAATTCAGTACATGTATGATATTACATCTCTTGTATGCTGCACTGTTAGGTAAATTTGATCAACATCTTTGTTCTTTTATAACATGCAGGATCCTGTTAAAAAAAATGCTGTCAGATACTGAATGTAAATATATATAAAATTGTAAATGTCATCAAAGTGGTGGAAATAATGAAAAAACAATTTATATACACAAAACCAGTATGTCTTGGGAAAGGAATACCTGTGATGGGTACAATTGTTCTTTAAAGATGGACAATTTTATAAACTGTAGCCATGGACAGGTGTCTGTCTTTATATTGAAGAGAATGAACATGGCCGACAGCTTGAATAGTGATTTTAAATTGTAAATTGCATCAAAGTGGGTGGAAATATGGAAAAACAACTGTTATACACAATTCCAGTATGTCACAGGAAAGTTATTCATGTGCTGGGAACAATTATTCTCTAAAGATGGACAAGTTTATAAACTGTAGCCATGGACAGGTGTCTGTCTTTATATTGAAGAGAATGAACATGGCCGACAGCTTGAATAGTGATTTTAAATTGTAAATTGCATCAAAGTGGGTGGAAATATGGAAAAAACAACTGTTATACACAATTCCAGTATGTCATAGGAAAGTTATTCATGTGCTGAGAACAATTATTCTCTAAAGATGGACAAGTTTATACATTTTTGTAAACTGTAGCCATGGACAGGTGTCTGTCTTTATATTGAAGAGAATGAACATGGCCGACAGCTTGAATAGTGATTTTAAATTGTAAATTGCATCAAAGTGGGTGGAAATATGGAAAAAACAACTGTTATACACAATTCCAGTATGTCATAGGAAAGTAATTCATGTGCTGGGAACAATTATTCTCTAAAGATGGACAAGTTTATAAACTGTAGCCATGGACAGGTGTCTGTCTTTATATTGAAGAGAATGAACATGGCCGACAGCTTGAATAGTGATTTTGAATTGTAAATTGCATCAAAGTGGGTGGAAATATGGAAAAACAACTGTTATACACAATTCCAGTATGTCATAGGAAAGTAATTCATGTGCTGGGAACAATTATTCTCTAAAGATGGACAAGTTTATAAACTGTAGCCATGGACAGGTGTCTGTCTTTATATTGAAGAGAATGAACATGGCAACAGCTTGAATAGTGATTTTAAATTGTAAATTGCATCAAAGTGGGTGAAAATATGGAAAAACAACTGTTATACACAATTCCAGTATGTCATAGGAAAGTAATTCATGTGCTGGGAACAATTATTCTCTAAAGATGGAAAAGTTTATTGACTGTAGCCATGGACAGGGCCTGTCTTTATATTGAAGAAATTGAACGTGGCCGATAGCGAGAATACTGAATTTTAATTGTAAATTGCATCAAAGTGGGTGATTTAATGAAAATTCAACTTATTTACACAAAACCAGTATGTCTTGGGAAAGTAATTCATCTCATAAATGTTTTATTCCTTTTCGAATGAAAAGGTTTTAGTAAAAATACGTCCGTGTTCAAAATTTTCATAACGGCCAAGCTTTCCCTAATTATTGACTTCAATAAAACGTTAATCGTCACAATATTTTAACTAATAATTACTGCAAACTGGATAAAACAAGGTAAATAATTTACGAAATTGAAATATATACTTACATTATGCTGTTTTGAAATGCTTGATGTAAAATAAAAATCGAAGCGAGGTGGTGTACTTGTCGTGATAGAATCAAAATGGCGATCTCGTTAAAGTCTCGTGTGCTGCGTGTTTTGATTAGATTTCGCTGACGACTGTTACAGTTGCCAATCTCTGTGTATATATGTCTCTGCTTATTTTGAGCTTTTATTTGGGGCTACATTTTTTTTCTTGCAAAATTATAAATATTGCCGTATTAACCATTTTGATTTCTATACATATAAACAAACAAAGCTATAATGAACATTTAACGCATCTTTTGCAGCTATGGAAAACAAAAATATTCTTAAATCTATCTAAATTTAATTTATTTTACCGTATTTTATTTTGAATAGTTCAATATTTACTCGACTTTGTACTGTATATTGTACCGAGTGGTCTATTTAAAGTTCAAATGTCCTTGATAAATAGCACTTCGGCATTCATGATTGAAGTAAAAAATATTATCACTCGAGATCATTCATATTTTCACCGGATTTTTCTCAACCAATTTACCATACATATTTTGTAAAAAAGGTATTTATAAATAGATGGACGTACTGTATAAGACCGACAAAATAGCTAGCACCAGTGAAAGTTGAAATGTTCAAAACAAGAAAACTTGCATTGTTTCAGACAAGGAAATCAAATGTTTTATTTATTCACATCACGGTTTAGAACTTGTTGTATTCTTTAGAGTCCGGTCTTGTTAAATTCTACAGACTGACATCAGATTCTCTTTTGTGGTTTCAGTTGATCAGATGTCGTACTAACGTTAACCCAAAATATTTTTCCCATTTCCATTTTTAAATTCAATTTATTTAATCATATAAATGCTTGTCCAATATTGATATATTATTCAACCAGTAAAGAAAACTAACAATTTTACTAGATGTAATAGAAGTTTTAAAATGGTCACATTTATAAATTAGGCAAATGGGTCCATTATTCTGATTATATTCATCTTCAATCAGTGATGAAAACAGTACATATTATGTATTACCAGCAAAACTTATTGGGGCGCCCTTAGAAAAAATCATTGATTAAATCATACAATTTTTTTAACTCACTTCAATAGAAGGATGGACTGAAAATAAGTATTCAGGCCCTGGTCTGAGTGAAAATATATATAATCTGGCTGCCTATATGTTGGAAATTAATATTCTGACCTTATCAAATTTGCCAGTTCAGTTGCTAACTTCTATGTCATTGGGTTTTCGGTGAAAAATTGTCTAATTTGTAAACACGTACCACACCATTTTATTTATTAAATAATGATCTTATTAAAAAAAAAAATGCAGTTCTATTTAACATTGTTGTGTCGATATTTTGAGTAATTATGATTTCAGCCATGTATCACCCATCAATGATCACTTGTTCTCCAATGGATGAATTTGTCGTAAAGTTTTGACGTGTTTAGACGTATATATATATATATATATATATATATATGTTGACCTCTAGATTGTTATTTAGTTGTTGTTGGGTTGATGTCTCATAATAGCAGTTTACTCAATTTCACCAGTTTATTATCATGTTTTAGTCTATTTGTATTACATAGGCTTTTCACACCATGCTATATATACATGTATATATGTGTATAATGTACAAACATAGTCCATACATTAATTCTAATTGTACAGCCACAAAAAAATCCAATTATCATCCCTTTCTTGAACCACTTTTGTATATATTTTTTCATTTCAGGTTGCTTGTTTTCTTTTGCTAGAAGTTTTAAAAATCATAGCAAATTAAAACCTCACATAAATATTATAATTAAATTATAACAAACAGCTCACTAATAGTGCATAATACATGTACATGTATGCCTTTGTAATGCTTATTGTGCATGTTGTGTATATTGAAAATGTTGCTAAACATCTTGAGATATATATTTAGAAGGCATTTATTCAAAACAGATAGAATGGATTTGTAGAAAAACACGAATAAGGGCAGAAGCCTGTTAATATTGGATCACCTATAGATAAGTCTTTGGTAAACCATAATACATTTATCATCACTCATGTTTCAATGGGCCTATAAAAATATAAAATGGGAGACATCAGAAATGATGATCCAGGAACAATTTTTCAAATTCTAAACATGCATAACTGTAATTTTGATGCCCTATATAGCTTGTTGTTCGGTTTGAGCCAAGGCTCTGTGTTGAAGACTAGTACTGTACTTTAACCTATAATGGTTTACTTTTTCAAATTTTTGACTTGGATGGAAAGTTGTCTCATTGGCAATCATACCACATCTTCTTATATCTATTAACTGACCTAATTTTATCGCCAACTGATTGTTTGTTGCTTTTGTATTTAAATCAAAATTGGGTTTCTCATCTAAACTTGTTTACATTGTGTTACATCATCCAATATGACTAGGCCTGTTATAGGTTTTCATTATCATGATTATGCGTTACTAATTTTGCTCATTGTTGAAGGAAGTGCAGTTACTAACAATTACATCACTTGGTCTACAGTTGATGGTTGTCTCATTAAAAATCATACCACATCTCCTTATTCTGGTTATTGTACATTATACATGTTATACACCCTAGTTTATTTTCAATCTATGAGTTTGACTATCCTCTGGTATCTTTCGTCCCTCTTTTATACAAGACTACAATATTATCAAATGAATTATCATGATTATAACAATTGTTAATAGTTGTCCGACTTCTGTTAACAAAAGCAGCTATAATCAACATGGTCATGATGGTAGACATTATCAATGGTGATGTAAACAAGAGTGACTGTGCACACGCTGAATTGTCATGTCTGCTTTGCCTACATGTAAAATTGAATTTATGTTGAATGTAAAAAATGTAATACATGTATGAAGGTTTTACTACATGTACAAGTATCACATAAACTTTATATTATCAATTACCTTTGAAAATGAAGTCACGGTCAAATTAACCATGCCAGACAGATGATGTACACCCTACAAACTGACATTCCATACCCAAAATTTAGTGGTTTATAGTATCTGTGAAATAGACTTAACATCCAAACCATGAAAACTAAACATCGCCCAATGAAACATGAAAATGAGGTCATGGTCAGATTTAAAACCTGCCAATCAAACTTGTACAACTTACGAATATCCAATACGCCAAAAATAGTGATCCTATACATGTCATGCATTATGCATGTACATGTAGTTTATAGCATCTGAGAAACATTGGAAAATACACCAAACCACAAAACTAAACATTGTTCAATGAACCATTGCATTTTCATTGAGGTCAAAGTCTGATGCAAGTCTGGCAGTCAGACATATTCACCTTACAATCATTTCATATACCAAATATACGTGATATAGTTGACCTACCATTCCTACTGCTTGTAGTATCTGAAAACAAACTTGACAAAGTAACTGAATAACCTTAATCACTGATCCATATTATGAAGTCAAGGTCATGTGAACCCTGCCTGTCAGACAATGAGACATGTAGACCTTTCAAGATACCTATATATATATATACCATATAAATTTATCCAATTACTCGTTATACATGTTATACATGTAAGAGTATTTCACTGTATGACTGTTCAAACAGTAATATTTTTTCAAACAGTCAGTGAGCTATGAAAACAAGGTAAAGTGCAACGGACAAGTTACTAACAGAAACTTCATAACATAAAGAAGTATCCAGGTCTTTAAGCTTCTAAAATGTACCTGGTGAAGCTTTATACAAATAGGTTACGCTGTAGCCACTGCCAGATTGTAATACCTATTTCTTGCATACTTCAACTTTTGTTGCAGGAGGGACAATAAAATTATACTTTGAAGTACATGGTTTATTTGTTTAATATGCTTGGCAACTAATTTAGATTTTTATTTAATTCTAATTCAGACTTCAAGTACAGCAGGCAGTCATTTGACACTTAATAATTGTGACGGACTACGAGAAACCCTCATGGGTGGTTAAGGTCTTTTTACACACCCTGGTGGTAGTTAACAATTGCAATGCCAACATAAACTTCAGATGCGATATACATGCACTATTGTAAATTTCACTGAAACTAGAATTTCACATTATCCAAATTGTTATTTTATTAAAATGACTGATTATCCACTAAAGTATTCATGAATTTAGATATGATGCACTATTATTATTAATATTCACTGAAACTATGAATTTTCATTATTCCAAATTGCTATTTCAAATGAATAATTATCCAAGGTATTCATGGAATTCAGATACAATGTATGATTGCACTATTAATATGCACTGAAACTATGAAATCTTGCTATTCCAAATTCATTATTGATATACCAAATGAATAATTATCATGATTATCCAAGGTAATGTGGTCCTCCTTTAATACAATTTGTAAGTTTCCTATTTGTACAATGCACAATGTTTTTCTTGTCCAATTTAATCCTAACATCACATCGTCATCATGGAATAATGCTGCAAGCGCTATTCATTATTTCCAAAAACAATAAACAACTAGCACAAAATAATGAATTAATCCACTGTTTCACAATTTGCAGCTATAAGAGTGACTCAGTGACATCTATATTTCCTATGCATCAAAGTGCACATGTAGCAGGCTTCATATTCTAAGTGGGAATCATGCTCAAACCAATATGATTCTACAAAAAAAAAATATACATTGAGACTAAAGTACAGTAAAATTTTAACTAATATAATACTATATACATTGTATGGTACTTAGAAGAAAGTCAATTACAATAACTGTATTTACCTAGATGAAAACTAGCAATCCTTATTTGATTGACAAAAATTTCTAGAACTTATACAATTATATTTTTAAGTCCCAATTAACAAGAAGAATAAATCTTTTAGGGGTCTAAATTCTATATATGGTGTTGTCTTTTTCCTACATTAATGATTTTTATGTGTGACTGTGTACTTTCATTGAAGGGTTACTGTCTTATTGAGGCTCACATCATACTTTATTTCATCAATTCTTTAAAGTCAGACATCATGGACATAGTTATTCCTCTCTAAAACACAACAGGTTATTTCTTTTGTTCATGTTAATATGAAATAGATTGATACTACAGAGAAAAGTTTAAAGAATGAAAAATAGATAAATAAATGCACTGTTACTATATAGATGCTATTGACTTTCCTTTGTCAAGTGCATATAATGAATAAACCTTTGTGATGTAAACATGGTAAATGTAGAATCTTTGTCCTAAAGTTAATCAGGAAAATATATTCTATTCCAAGGCTTAACCCTCCTGTTAATGTTTTAAATCCTTGAGTTTAACTTTACATCTTTTGTGTTACCCGGTATACTTTTTACTTATTACAGCTTGTATTAAATAATGCTTTGCAGCTCAGACAACACTTTCTTTATTTTATTTTAGTTATTTACCCAATTTTATTTTGATAAATCAATACTCAGATAACTTTTAAAATATGCATTTTTTATATCCAAAATAATATTATATCCTGCTGTTTCATATTTTTCTTAAATTATAATTTATTTTGAAAATGTATCCAAATTTTGAAGAGGACAATTATAATTTGTGAACATCATCATAAAATCATCTTCAATATATACCCATGACAGTTTAAAATTCACCCCAAGGCAATAAACTATTGTGTCTTAATCTGTATATTAGCTATAGCATGTATATAAGAGTTCCTGATTATTACCTATCCAGTGTCAACATCCTGATTATTACCTATTTTAATGTCACATTTGCATGGTTCATTTCTACTCACCGATTGTAATTTCCAGCTCAGCTTATATTGTACATGTGGTCTAACATCTGTACCTAAGTTTCCTGTATAAAATATAGTTTGCCGACCTGCAGGTCCAGTTTGCCGACAAGAAAATGAAGAGGGTAAATCGTTTACGGTGAAGAATTGTTTTCCGTTTTAATGAAACTTGACAGATCTAATTTATTAATTTTTATCATCGGAAATGTCCCTCATGGAGAGTAATTCAAATTAAAACGGTTTTATTATGCTGTACAATATTGGTACCTTAGTCATATTCTTTAGATTTACTTCAGGAATACCCACGGTATATTTTCTATTCCGCAGAATTTATCAAAACTTTTCAGTTTAAATATAAATTTGAATGAATTCATTAGCATCTTCTGCAATAATATTAAAACTCTATTTTTAAACGAAGGCTTCTGGTATGTAAAACCAGTTATGAAAGAATCTGAATAGATAAAATAAAAAGTAAAGATACCTAAAGGAAAGTCAAACGCACGTGTCAAAACATGATGAACGGACAATGCTATATGGCAATAAACGGAAAACGACAAAAGAAAGACAAACAACGATCGCAAAATGAATAAATAAAAACAAAACAAGTCAACAACTGCACAATAGATGATAATAGTATAAATTATGGGCTATTTCACAACTATATCAAATCTTGAGAGCCGGGTGAGACGTGATTTGTTTTACACTGAGTTGCTAACATGACGCTAAAATATTTGTATTAAACATTTACCGACTGCAACAACCTATGAAATGTTTGTTTTAAACATTTAACGACTGTAGCAACCTTTTAAAATTTGTAATAAATATTTTATGACTGTCACAACCTTTAAAAGTTGTAACAAACATTTTACAACTGTCCCAACTCTAAAACGTTGTAACAAACATTTTTGACTGCATCAACGTCTGAAAAGTTGACACAAACAAATTTCAACTGTCCCAACTATTAAAAGGTTGGGACAAACATTATACAACTGCCACAACTTTTGGAAAGACTGTAATAAATAGTATTTGACTGTGACAACGCCGTAAATCACTGCAGCAGTCCTTAAATGACTGTTGATAACATTTTTTGATTTTCACAACCCATAAAAGTGTTGGGACAGACATTAATTAACTGTATCAGTTGCTTTGACAGTCGATCTTCAGTCTTCCACAGACTAAGACAGTCGTACAACGACTGTTACTGGTATGGACAGTTGTTTTTTCGTCCAGTAGTGATCCTTCTCCTCGAACGTATCCATCTGCGTCCTTCGAGAAACTTTTCCCAGTTGGTGATATCATTTTGCTTTACTCAAAGGTATGAAATTGAGTGGTGTCAAAATTATATTAACTCCTCCACAAACGGCGGTTTCAATCTCTCCTATTAGTAATACAATAATATATGAATAACAAATTTTATAGGCATAATGTAGTTTGAGGTTGGTCCTTTCAAAATAAATTTTGGTTGACATACTAAGCAGAGCAGTTAGATATCAGGATTCAAATTTTGTATGCCAGACGCGCGTTTCGTCTACAAAAGACTCAGTGACGCTTGAACCAGAAAAGTTAAAAGGCCAAATAAAGCACGAAGTTAAAGAGCACTGAGGTCCCGAAATTCCAAAAGGTTTGGCAAAATTCATCTAAAGTAATCTATTGCTTGGGTTGAAAATATTCATTCTGAAAAGTCTGTGACCTAAAAGGGTTATAGACCCAAGTAGCAACAAAGCAAAATACATACACAGTGTTTAAATATTGCAATACATATTCATATTTAATATTGTGTCTAAAAAATTTTGCGACAAATTTCTTATTAGTCATCTTTCATATGAAAGTACTAATTAATTTAGAGGAACGAATCATTATTTTGTGCGAGTGAAAACAAAATATTCGTCTTCTCTCTTAAATTTATCTACTTTTGTATTGACTCGCAGCTGTTTAGATCTTGACATATTGTAATGATGCCCGGCTTTTGCTAAAGATCTTATGTTGACCTCTTAATGGTTTTTTTATGTTGTTGGGTGTCTATAGAATTAGCGTATATCGGTATCTTTATTTTTTCACATTGTCATGAGAAAGAACTAATCATTTAAAAGAAAACAATACCTCCGAAAATACAAACGGGAGAGAATAAAAACATGATTGTCTATTGTCATACAAGGAAAACGATATGTCAGTAGATCGAGATATATTTCTACGTATCGATGAAACATAGATTCTAAATAAACTCATCATAGATACCAGGATTACAATTTTGTACGCCAGACGCGGCTTTCGTCTACAAAAGTCTCATCATTGAAGCTGGAATCAAAAAGTTAAAAAGCCGAATAAAGTACGATGATGAAGAGCATTGAGGACTCAAAATCCGAAAGGTTTTGTCAAATACAGCTAAGGTAATCTATTCCTTCAAGCTTGGGTAGAAAATCCTTAGTATTTCGAAACATTCGGAGTTTTATAATCAAGTGATATATAAATACATGTATGACCATATCAATGATAATTCATGTAAACATAGATGTGCTAACTACTGGGCTGGTGATACCCTCGGGAGAAAACCCTCCGTACATTAGATTACACATCTAAAGTATTGTACAAACACATGTATTGGTATTTAAAAGTCAGATTTCATTTTGTGAATATGTTTACGTAATAAATTATAACATGGGATAACCGTTTTATCAATTTCATTATGCATTTAGGTGGAGTGCATCTATTAACTGATGGATCGATTTAAATATTTTCACTTATTTGCTGGTAAGACGATTTTATTTTTATTTAGTTATTGTTATTTCTTATTTTGTTACGTTTGAAAACAAAACAACGCCAAACGGCGTGATGGATATGTTCCGGACACTCGTACACTCATACGCGTATGATCGGACCATATGAATATATACTCGTTTGGTTTTAACGGGCCAGACCATATGAGTACTGTTTTTAGACAATATAGGTATTTTTCGAATAAATTCTAACTTCCTTAGAGGAACACATAACTCGTTCTCCGAACTGACATCTTTGACATATTGTGTCTGATTCTTGGTGCATCTAACCTTCGCCAGAGTTAATTCAACTCTCATTTATCCTGTCGATTTTTCATTTGAATTGAAACCACGGGCACTTTTGTCTTTTCTCCTGGATGATAAGATTACTTTTGTTTTAGGAAAGAAAATGTCTTCTAAATTCTATTCATTTCAATTTAATTAATGTGTTCTTGTTCCTATTCATACGATCTTGTAATAACATTAGTTTTAAACGTGCTGTCCCTCTAGTCCTATTTTCCATATAAGAATAGAGGTAGATCACGTATAAACTACTGTTATTGTAAGATAGTTTGGAGACATCAGAATACATAAATAACTAAACATCATTTGAAATGTTTAAGAAATTTTAATTAAATAAAATCCAATTTAAACACCAAAAAGTGAGAGAAAATAGATGATCCAATGCCCGAAGTGTCTGTGGGTAAAACAGGTCACGTGTTGTTTAACAGTATTTAGATAGTTTCTAAAGTAATTTTCCAAAGTCGAAATATTCTTTTCATAAGGAAAATCGATAATGACCATTTCAATTTGTGAATAAAAGTTTCATTATTTCATTAATCGTGTAATAATGATAACTATGTGATTAAATAAGTCAAAATTTCATTTAAGAAGCTCTTTATTTAAGACAATCTGATGGGTCACACGTTCTGAACATTAGCAGTAAAAGTATAATTTCAACCTTCATCGTGTTAACTTTATTACCCGAACCATAACTCAGATAAAGTTACTTTTATAATTTAAAAGAATGTGTCCCGTGACCCCAACTTTTCTTTTATTTTCTGAAGGCATATTATAAGAGATATCTTCTTATATTCTATCCTTAAATTCTATGGTTAAGGTTTCTTTTATCACACAAAATAGGAGTTTCCATGCATAATTTAAACAAAATCTGACAATCTTGCACAACCTGTAGCTTGAAAAGAAGCCCCGTGACCCATTCGTTTCATTATATTTTTGAAAAAGTATGAAAAAACTACATTTTGGCAATTATTAAAAATTCTATGGGTTTTAATTTAGACCCCATCTACCTTTATAGCATTCTAAATTGAAAAAAAAAAACGAATGAATAAATGATCTTATATGCGTCAATGAAGAGAAGATTCATTGTAGAAATAATCTAACATTTACATGACTTAGCATAAAAAAAGTTAAATCACAAAAATACTGAACTCCGAGGAAAATTCAAAACGGAAAGTACCTAATCAAATGGCAAAATCAAAAGCACAAACACATCAAACGAATGGACAACAACTGTCATATTCCTGACTTGGTACAGGCATTTTCTTATGTAGAAAATGGTGGATTGAACCTGGTTTTATAGCGCTAAACCTCTAACTTGTATGACAGTCGCATCAAATTCCATTATATTGACAACGATGCGTGAATAAAACTAACAGACATAATAGGTAAAATGTCAAAATAGGGTACAGCAGTCAACACCGTGTCACAATCTTAATCTAAAAAAACAAACAAATATTTAACAAAGAAGCACAAAAAGCATATATCACATTTAACAACCTCGTTAATTGCTTACTTATTTTTGTGTTTTATTTATGTATGCCAAATCAACCCATAAAGGATCGAAGGATTTAAAGCACTGGGACCGAATCGTAATTTTAACATTAACTCTGGCGTAGAATCGCGTGTTTGACGTCAGAATGTAAACGTCACACAGGTAGAGATATAAATTAATTTTGTCGTTCAAAGTATGCAAAATTATAATAGAACAATAACACAATGGCGGGATGTTTAAAGTACAGAGACACGTCATATGTATCAAAGAAACATAAAAGTCACACGGACAAAGCACACAAGTAAAATGAAAAATAATATAAACAACACAATGACGGGACGCAAAAGTACAGAGCCACGTCAAAATGTATATCACCAAAACAGACCAAACAGTAAAAGTTATATTAATAAAGACAAATAAAAGAACACTTTAACACGTTATTAAGATGATAAACAGCGTCAGTACGCATTGTTCAATCCGGCGATACATTGTGTGATCGTCCGAAACTTGCAGTGAGGTATTAGCTATTGCTCTAGGGTTAAGATTCCACTCTGACTTTGAGTTTAAGAATAATAATAAATACATGGTTCATTTACATTAATGTTTTGTCAAGTGTGAAAACGAATTCTCGTCATGAATTGTTTCAGCATATTTACCTTTTTCCATTTAAAGAGATATTGAAATTAACTGAATAAAGGAATATTCTAACTATTATAATATTTCTCTATGTTTAAAACAATGAAGGTTACATTATAACATATTTTTCCTTCGGATTTAAAAATATCTTTATATTCTGGTTGATGTTCTTGTTCGTGTTAAGTCTTAAAAGTTAAAGATTATGGCAAATCAAAATGATAATAAATCAAAATATATGGAAAATTAAGTACATTTATCCAAGAAAGGTTCTGAGTTTCGAATGAGCCAATTTATTTATAAAACCAAGATTGTGATGTTACACCTTTGTACAAGGTAAGGTAAGGTGTCGTGGTAATCACTTTTATCATGTTTAACCACTCCCAATTCTTGGTTGTCGTAGGTTGTTCACTGACATATTTTTGTTGTTGTTTATTGTTTTAGCATAAATCAGGCTCTTGATTTTCTCTAAGACTTTTGAATTGTTTCACATTTTGTCATTCCGAGGCCTTTTATAGCTTACTATATGTATGGGTTTTGTTCATTGTTGAAGTCCGCACAATGTTCTCAGGTGGATAGTTTGTCTTATTGGCAATCATATCACATCTTCTTATTTTATATTGTCTTCTTATTGAAAATTTCTCCATATATTTATCAATTTCTTAAATTTATGAACACCCTATAAATTTATATCATCAATGCTGATTACAGTAAGAAATGGGCAGTCATGAAATAAAAGTCAATTAAAACTCTAAAGTTCAAACAACAAAGCTGGAAGAAATAGACGAAAATTGAAAAATAATCTTTAACATACTTAACAGATAGGAAACTAAGCAACACAAATTTCGAGCTCGTGATGGCTATAACTATTGTCACTATAACCAATTATGCATGTTTGTGTTGCTCGAATGATTTTGTCAATATAACGGAACAATTAAAATTGTTTATACAAGTGGGCGATATGGCTAGCTATAAAGCAAGTTTAACTTAACAATTTTCTTCGGAAAATGCCTGTACCAAATCAGGAATATAAAGGTTGTTTCCATGTTTTACGATGGTTGACATAGTCTTACGTTTGATTTTGTCATGTTTTATGGACTTCCCTTTTGAATTTACCTTGGAGTTTGGTATTTTGTTAATTCTTTTTGTTTCAATTATGAGACATGATAATGTAACACGATATGAAACGTTTTGTAGGAATAATGAAGTATGTAAGAATTTAATTAAAATCCAACGGTTGTTAATGCTTTTATATTAAATATTTGATTTGATAGACTGAAAACGGGTTATCAAAGTTGTACCACGTTTATTTTATAGATGTTGTCTGAGAATGCGAATTGAATGAATCATTATAAACTATTTATTATAATTATGACAAAATAATAACAAAAATGATGATCTGACATGATAAAGAATTATATTTATTATATTATTTAGATTTGCAACAATAACTTTATGAAACATAACAAAACATACAGTACAACCCATTACATACCCTTATAAGTATCCAACATCTGGTATGGACACCATCAAATGGTGGCCAATTATTTGGAGGTCATAATAATACAACGTTGACCAATCATTGGGGTCATAAAGTATGGGCTAGTGATCCATTTAATTGCCTACCTGTTGAATACCAATTATATTTATCTATTGAACAAATAAGTATGTAAAAATGAAAACAGCACTTTATAAATGTCATGGGTCCAAAGCGCTTTTCTGGATTTACCTTCATCAGGAATGCTCAAAGCCGAATATTTGAAAGCAAAAGATGTATAAGATCCAAAACAATTGTAGAGCTATATGATCAAAAGGACCTAAAATTATTAGCCATATCAAACTAAGTAGGCATAACACCTAAAATTTAAAATCTAAATTTCTAAAATATTAATGAAAATTGGCATATTGGGTTATTAAGTTGACCCACTGTACGAATAGTGTAAAGATATTGACTTGATATTGAGCAGTAATCTAACTTTTAGTGAAATAGGTAACGGTAACTCTTCGTAATAACAAAAATGCAACGGAGTTGTAGTTGATATTTTATAATATGTTTGTATATATTTTTCCTGCTCTTAATTGTTGATTATTGTAAAATTGTATATTTTTCCCCAGTTTTGAACTATAGCCAAAAGGAAATAATTTTGCCTCCTTTTGAAAGTAAATACGAATCGGTTGGGTCCGGTTTTTATGCGAACAAAACTTATATTATTTGTTTTGATACATATGCTTTTATATGTAGTTGAATGGTTCATTTAAGTGAAAGCAGTGTAACTGATTTTATAGTTTGTTCTTATGTTGTGCTGTTACACCACTGTCCCAGGTTAGCAGGAGGGTTGAGCGCTCACAAACATGTTTAACCCGCGGCGTTCTTTATGTGCCTGTCCCAAGTCAGGAGCCTGTAGTTCTGTGGTTGTCGTTGGTTCATGACTGTCATATTTGTTTTCTTTAATTGTTTTGTTATAAATTTGGCCGTTAGTTTTCTCAATTGAATTGTTTCATATTTTTCATGTCGGGGCCTTTTATAGCCGACTATACGGTATGGGTTTTTCTCATTGTTGAAAGTCGTACGGTTGCCAATAATTGCTTACATCCACTTTATCTAAACTTTGGTGGATAGTTGTCTCATTGGCAATCATACCTCATCTCTTATTTTTATATCTAGCAACATTTGCAAAATATCCCTTCTTACGTAAATTAATAAACTAGCGACACGCTTTGACTTGTTTTTTCGTGTTTCCTATATCTGTACCTGTATACTTCATTTTGCAACAAACTTATCCTTATACATGTATATAGCTGATTAACCAGCTATATGTTTTTCCATTATTCATTAGGTTAGAAAATGATTGCATGTATCAGCATGATCAGTAACACTATAATTAATTCTATTTTGTGTATTTGATAATTATTTTTCATTCTTCATTATTTATGTGATACAAATCAATTGCCGTTCTCAAGCAGTTTCATTTATACATTGTAGAATGTTTATTTGATTTTTTTCCAAATGTCAGATACAGCCATTAATTTTATGACTTGTTTCTAAAGACTAAATAAGACAAAAATCACAAGACAAAAGTATCCGAAAAATTGTCAAAATTCAGTTCTTAGAAAATTATTCTATGATCTACAAATGACTTGTTATCAATCTACATATATATTTATATATATCAAGAAAGAGAGGTGAAAGAAACCAAAGGGATATATTATGACTTTTCAAACAAACAATCTTGCCAACATTTAATAGTTGAATTTTAGATTGTTGTCTGAAAATCCACTAGTTACATCAATTAATGTATCTAATGAAACCATGTTCCTATGGAATTTGGAAAAAGTCACAAATCTGGTAGGAAAAAAATACCACAGTTGATATATATGTAGGAAAAAAGCCACAGAAAAGTATTTGAAATTTCATGATAACATATGTATTTGTGTCATATATGAAATAAAGAAAATGGAATGATAGTATAATTTCCCTCTGGGCTCTTTATAGCTTTGGATAATACAGTCAATTCTTTAAACTTCAGCTCAAAGCTGAAAAACCTGTACCTCTATCTAATGCTGTTGAGCTGCTACCCAGTTGAAATATAAATCTTTTTTTTTTAAATTGTCAGAAAATATAAATCAAATCTGAAGAATTATTTTAAAGATCGGAAAACAACACTTTAAGACTTCTAATTTTTATTTTACAATTCATGTATAAATGAACCAAACTCTAAAATTGATACTTATATATCAGGTAAATGTGACAAAACACATGTAAAAGACATAAATCAGGTAGTAGTCAAGTCAAAAGAATAACAATCTCCATTTTGATTAAAAATGTGAAGAATGTTAAATGTCTGTTCTACAAATAGTTAATGAAACCATGCATTATCTCTTAAAGAGGGACGAAAGATACCAGAGGGACATTCAAATTCATAAATCGAAAATAAACTGACAACGCCATGGCTTTAAAAGAAAAGACAAACAGACAAACAATAGTACACAAAACACAACATAGAAAAGTAAAGACTACAACACGAACCCCACCAAAACATGGGGTGATCTCAGGTGCTCCGGAAGGGTAAGCAGATCCTGCTCCATATGTGGCACCCTTCGTGTTGCTCATGTTAGTACAAACCCGGTAAATAGTCTAATTCAGTAGGTCACATTCGTGAAAAGGAACGGGATTGTTATTACGACATTAGGAACATATCCGCTATCATCTGTGAAACGGATATTCCATAACGGTCAACCAACTCGTGATGGCGTCCGTAAAATTTACGAAGGAATGATTTCAATGTCACTATTTTGGACTTCTTGGTTTAATAGCTTCCTTGTGAGAAGCAACCTCTTTCAAGGAAATCATGATAGGAAATACAAGCCCGGGAATATCGTATCAATTGGAAGATATATACTCCGTATGCAGGCGCTGCGGGAATGTTGCTACATAGAAATAGAAAGTTTACAATTGGGAAGCTGAAATCATCTTTTTGTCGTAAAGTTTTGTTTTCAACCGACCCTCATTGTCAATTTCTCGATGTTAATCAAGATATGAGGCAGACTTAACTGTATCTGTTGTATCCTTTATCTCTAGTTCGATGGGATAGATGCATTTACTACATGGTCAGTTTTTGTTTCATTTCAGTGATTGTTTATGAGAGTCTGGATGAATGGGGTTCTTAAAATCTGTATTCTTAAGGCAGTTTTCTTTGTCTTTAAAATAATGCTTAGTCCTTAAGATTCGCATTAAAATTATTTTATAGCTAAAATTTTCTGTGATAAGATGATTTTTTATTCTGTGCATCGTTCATTTCTGTAATCGGTATTGCATTACCTAATTCTTTTATTTTCCACAGGTACTCTTTATACTTTTCACCCCATTAATCTCTATTGTTTATATCTATGTTCCTATTGTTTATTATTTCTTTTTTTAATTTCTGGACAGAATTTAACATTGTAAAATAGCATCAAAAGAAAAGAAAATTTTGATCTGAATAAAATATGTTTTGAATAATAGTCCATTTATTTACTAATAAAAGTTCAACATCTAGTTTTTAAAAGTGAAGAAAAGAAATAAAATAAACTAATACTTTATAACAGTTTACCTTATATCTTATGAAAATCTTTAAAAGAAAGAAAAAGGATAATTTATTTTTTAAATTTAAGTCAACAGATCAATAAATTTATTTCCATTTTATTGTGATTTTATCTCCTGTGCCCTTTTCTGTAAGATTATGTTCTACAATCATTTTTATTAAACAAACATCTCACAGTCAAATTAAAACTACAGTTTCATTTATAAAGCTGTAATTGCAACTAAAATCAGAACACATTTTGTTTTATATTATTGACATATTTAGCTATTCGTCATTTGTTCAACTAGATGTATATACTTATTTTCGCTATTTAGTTTGATTTGATTTCTTTTTTTTCTCTCTTGTTAATATTACAGTAATCAAATTACAAATGCTGTCAAAATACTCATATAAAATTAACCTGGGACACATTATCTGTCAGCTATTTAATTTTATCACAAAATCCAATGAACAGTTCTCTTGAATGGTGATTTGTTAGTTCGTGATATATGTGTAATAATCAAACTACAAGCGGTAAAAATCATGGACAAAGCAAGCCGTCTTGGTGGACATAAATTTTATAGCCACCTTTTATCAGAGTTTGCCCAGAATGTACTGTATAAAATTTAAATAAGAATTTACCGTATTAAGTATTTCCATTTTATATAGAATTAAATGCTGTTTCTTTTAAATAAACTCATCATAGATGCCAGGATTTAAATTTTGTATTTACACCAGGCGCGCGTTTCGTCTACAAAAGGCTCATCAGTGACGCTCGAATAAAAAAAAATTAAAAAGGCCAAATGAAGTACGAAGTTGAAGAGCATTGAGGACCAAAATTCCTAAAAGTTTTGCCAAATACAGCTAAGGTAATCTATTCCTGAGGTAGAAAACCTTAGTTAATACACGCTTTATGCAAAATTTCAAAACACACCATATATTTTTTATAAATGCTCGAAATGAAAAAAAGATATAAGTGATTATCATTTTAAATCTGAAAAAAATATTTTGACACAAAACTTTGACAGAAATTGTCAAATGAGATGAAATTCGTATCAATCCACTAGAAATTAATCAAATTTTGAAATAGCAAAATACCTAACTCAAGGAGAATTTAAAACGGAAAGTCCTTTATCAAATGGTAAAATATACGTCAAATAACCGAAATTGGCACGATGTAGATGTCGATTTCAAAGTAGACAGCATATTTTTTTGTTATTTTTTAATAAAATCTCAATCATTATACATGTATATCTTACAATGATAATGTGCTTATATTTTGTCTTAATTATAATTATATATATTCACAAGATGTATTGTCAACTACTTGTTTCAAATTCATAAAATTTCAAATTTTGTCCTCTACATTTTGTTATAAATCATGAGAGTTATTAATATGTTAACATTACTTTCCCCAAATGCATACCACTGCTACAAAAGACTTTAAATGTGTCTATATAAAATTATTTAAAATTTTGGAAGGTTCTATGAAGGACGATACTGATTTTAGGTTCACAGGAAAATGTTCTGGTAAATAGAATTAGTGAAGAAAATGATAAAAGAACGTTTATTTAATATTGATACCATTTTCAACTTGAGAAACCATGGCCAACAGCTAAAACATCAGGCTAAAGGAGTTTTATGTGAAATTGAATTGATATGTTCAAGGTTCATATGGAATAAATTCATCGTGTACCAATCTGAATTTATTTTTCTACTGGCTGTTAACGTTACTGGTACTCCCTATATAAAACAAGCTACACCAGATAATGATGATAAATAGCTGTTAAATGTCCAGTGGCAAATCATATTGATATTCAGGACGATTAATTTGGTATGAAAATGAACCCTGTTTTCTAGACTTACACATAGAATCAAACTAATAACGTGCTGGTTCATAAGGTATCAGTCCGCAGGAAGACATGTTCCTCTACCAGGAAGCATTATTTTCCGGACTGACCAGTCTGTACTCTTAATTATAAAAGCCGCCGGCTAAGAGGAGGAGAAGCAGCAAGTATCAATTTTTGAGTTTCCGGTTTAACACGGAAGGAAATCGGTCCTCGAGACCCCTACACTCTTGGCGAGCACACTACCACATTCCAAAAGCGGTAGCTTAACAGTAATTGTTCAGATAAAATATAAGTAAATTCGATAGATATGCAGCAAAGAAAAAAAAAACACTTTTAATTTGAATTCACATTTCCCGATATAAACATTTGATGCCAATACATCGAGAAGACGGCACAACATATATGTACAAAAAGCCTAACAAGACAACCCATTCTTATAATTGTTAAAATAGAAAAATCCTGAACGGATTATAATTTTATAAAGTCATTTTCCATAAATCATTTAGTCTTGACTAGTATTAATTTCAAATAATTATATCTAAACAAAGGCGATATTTTTATATTGAATCACTTACACTCTGAAAATTTGTGTATATAAAAATTATACACATTTGCAGTTTTTTATAAGTATGCAGCACGGGTTATTACTTTTAAATTTAACAATCTTCATTTACGATTCTCTCCATAAATATTGAAAATAAGACAATATGGTTGCATGAATATTTCAAATAACAAGATGCTCTCATGATGGTTTGTCATTAAAATCTCTTCGTAGAAATTGAGATACTTTTAAAATCAGGCTTCTTGTATCATGATAAGTTTTGCAACGAATAGTGCTATAAAATTTCATCACAAATACCAGGCTTATAATTTGGTACGCGCGTCTCGTGTAATATTGACTTATTACTTTATAATGAAATATGTACTATATAAACTTAAGTAAAGACCATCTTAAAATCATCTTCAGACACCTGAATGTATCCTCTACAAAGGGTTAATCTTTGACGCATCATCCATTGACAAATGTTTGATCAACGCACTAAGAACAACTATATGTCCCAGAATTGTCAAATCGCTAAGTAGGTCCCATGTCTTTGACTAAATTTTCGTTTTCTTTTAGGAAGTTGGTTATGATAAGAGATCCTCCTACTTACATTCTCTCTAGACTTGGGGCAATTAAACTCATCAGAGATACTCACAGTTTGACACTTAACTATGCTGAAGACAATTTGATATAAAAGTAAAATAACAGATATACCGAACTTCAAGAAAATTAAAACGGAAAGTCCCTTATCAAATGGCAAAATCAAAAGCTTAAAACATAAAACGAATGGAAAACAACTGTCATATTCCTGACTTGGTACAGGCATTTTCCTTATGTAGAAAATGATGGTCTCATGGTCTTCAATTATACATACTGTATTTATAGCACTTGTCAATCAATACTTGCATAAAATATAGGTAGGACAAGATTTTGTATATTCTCGACAAAGGACACATTAAAACCATAAAAAGAAGAGTAAAACATGAATTTATTGACATCATTGGTTCAGCCATATATTAGTCATAGCTTTTTCCCTTACTTTTCTTTTAATTTTCTTAAATTTCATAGATATAGGATATTTGTCAGTGAAAACACAGAAAACATTATTATTAGTCATGTTAGAGTGAAGACTATTAATGTTACCTGAACGAATAGATTGGCATCCGAGATGGACTGCTACTAATGCAGATGAGCAGGCCGTATCCAACGTCATAGAGGGTCCTCGTAAATCAAAATGGTAGGAAATTCGGTTTGACGTTATACTAGGTGCCATTCCAGTGACGACAAAATTGTTCAGCTCATGTCTTGAACTTGGAAGTCCAAGTAAAGCATCGTCGTTCATTGCACCTTAATTAGGAATCGCGAGTTTAGTATTAAAATGATTCTTTTAAAAGCTGGTTAATATTTTCTAACTGGTTTAAGAAACTTTTATTTACCAATCAGGTGTTAAAATTGTTGAAATAAATTAACCCGGATTTGTTTTTGCTTGATCGAATTATGACTATTGAACAGCGGTATACTACTGTTGCCTTTATATTGTTACTTGATCAAAATATAACACCTTTATTATTTTTACTAGATATAAAGCATAATATAATACACTGCCTATTTAATTTCATACTTTGTTTAAATTAATTTCTTGTGTTTAAGTTAACGATAAAGTTTATCTTATGATTCTTAAATTGTTAAAAGAAAATTAACTCAATTAACTTATCATTTCATATTAGCGCACCATAGATCTCAAATATAAAGTTTTTCTTTCGAGTAAAATACAGGTTTGAAATATCCAAGAATTGTTTGTTCCTTTTTATGTAGTCTGAACTGATAAATTCTTCACTTACCTATAAATACTCCTGTCTTTGTTCCTTTAATTTGATCAAGAGTAATGCCAGCATTTTCAATTGCCGAATGTGTAACTTCTAACGTTAGACAGTGTTGCGGATTCATCCAAGCTGCCTCACTATCACTTATGCCGAAAAATTTATTGTCCCATTTATCATGCCTTTAAATAAATCATAATGTAGAGTTTGTTAATTTGTTAATCATCTGAGACATCCACATTTTGTTCTCTTCCTATGTGTACAACCCACTACCTAATTAAACAATACTATATCATTATATCCAAAGTTTACTACATCTAAACGCTGTATGAAAAAGTAAAATCACAAAATACTGAACTCCGAGGAAAATTCAAAAGGAAAGTCCTCAATCAAATGGCAAAATCAAAGTTCAAACACATCAAACGAATGGATAACAACTGTCATATTCCTGACTTGGTACAGGCATTTTCTTATGTAGAAAATGGTGGATTGAACCTGGTTTTATGGCTAGCCAAACCTCTCACTTGTATGACAGTCGTATCAAATTCCATTATATTGACAACGATGCGTGAACAAAACAAACAGACACAATTGGTAAAATGTCAAAAATAGGGTTACAGCAGTCAACATTGTGTTATCATCTTAATCACTATAAAACAAACAAATGTTACGAAGAAGCACAAAAGGGGGCATACATCAAATTTAACATCCTCATTATGCTTATATCATACGATTTTATTTATATATGTAAAATACACCTATAAAGGATGGAAGGTTTTAAGTACTGGTGTAAAATCGCGCGTTTGAAATTCGCACAGGTAGACATAAAATAATTTTGTCGTTCAAGGTATAAATAGATACATAAATACAGAGTTACGTAAAATGGATATCACAAAAACAGACTTAGCAGTAAAAGTAATATTAATAAATAAAATAATAGTGTGGTTCAAATTATGACGGATATATAAGTCAGAGTCACGTCAAATGTATATCACAAAAACAGACTTAACAGTAAAAGTGATATTAATGAATAAAATAATTTTGTCGTTCAAAGTATGACAGAATACATACGCACAGAGTCACGTAAAATGGATATCACAAAAACAGACTTAACAGTAAAAGTAATATTAATAAATAAACTAATAGTGTGGTTCAAATTATGACGGGATACATAAGTACAGAGTAATGTCAAATGTATATCACAAAAAACAGACTTAACAGTAAAAGTAATATTAAAAATGAAATAATTTTGTCGTTCAAGGTATGACGGGATACATAAGCACAGAGTCACGTCAAATGGATATATCAAAAAACTGGACTTAACAGTAAAAGTAATATTAATTAAGACAAATAAAAGAATACTATAACACGTTATTAAGATGATAAACAACGTCACTACGCAAAATCTATACTTCAAGACCATCGTGTATTATTTGTGAAGTTGATACGGAATATTTATCAACATGTTCTTGGTACCTTCCGATGAACTTTTTTAGAAAAAGGACAAGACGTTCTTTGACATACCCCTGGTTCATCAACTTTCTGCTCAGACACTGGTGACATTTTACAAAGTCTGAGTAGGAGCTGCAAGCTCTTGAATACCGAATAAGTTGGGAAATGTATATTCCATATGCAGGTGAAGTTGGTATATTGCTACTAAGGTGGGGAAAATTGATAATTTCAACATTAAACTCGTCTCGTTTGTCATAGATTCTGGTACTGAGATGACTGTGTATATCAAATTCGAGGTATAAGTCTAAAAATGAGGCGGAGGAAGCCGTGTCTGTTGAAATGATCTTTCATGTTGTATTTGGCTCCTAGTATTTTGTTAGTTGAATCATTAGAAGTGTAAATGAAGTAGTATTCTGATCGTTTAATTCTTTTCATTAGACACTGTATATTATTAGACGTTTAATAAATATTCTTTCTGTCAAATTTCATCAGTCTTTCTTTCTGTTTTGCATTGACCGGCGCGTACACAAAATTTGTAAAACATGTAAAGGTGGTGGTCGGAGAGCTTCTCCGTGAAATGTGTGGTACAAGTGCAATTTTATCCTGATTTTAATGATGCTACAAAACGGGCTTCATTGTTCCAGGTCATCAAACGTCGCAAAATGTTTGCATCATATAATCAATTTAAGTTATTTATGTTAATGACGTTACCTGAAGATGGACCCCAAGGATGACTGAGGTATAAAATTAGTTATATTGACCTCTCTTGTTTTGCAGGTGCTGAAATGGCAACTGCTTGGCAGTGAGGGTGTATGACTATGAAGCAACGTTGATTAGGAATTCGTTCGTTTAGAAGTTAGATTTTATTCCCAGTGTTGTGAATGTGTCGCATAAAGAATCATTAAAAAATAGCTTGTTAGCTAGCTTTCTAGCAGTAAATACTTATCTGTTTTCTACGTGCTTAAAATATTTACATCTTTACGTCGAGTTTACATATAGCAGTCAATCATCAATCAATCTAAAAGATAGAGATGAAATCTCATATTCTATATAGTCTTTATTCATTATAAAGGAGAACTTAAGAATTCATTTCAGGACAGAATAATTGACAACTGAACAGTTCAATACCAATATTATTGTTTCATTGCTTGATAATGAAATATTTACATACTCTATGAATTGTGATTTGTTTCCTTAAATGTACACACACAAACTTAGATAAAGGTGGAATTGAACGTCTGAAAACAATTCCCTTTCTTTACATATTTATATTTTTGACTGCGATTTGCATATATGAATATTGTACGTGAACGTCGCTTAATATATCAATTTATTTTTAAAACCCGTCTATGAATAATAAGCACCTCTTACTATGAAAATAAGTATTGTCACGACCAGTTTTGCATTTCAGACAACCAAGTCATGTGTATACATATTGTATACGGTGAAATAGAGACATTTATATGTTTATTATATAAACTTGTCCGTATTTCTAGAATGAGCATGAAAAGTAGAGTGAAATGCATGAGTTTGGACAGATAAAAGTGTTTATTTAAAAAGGAGGTGTATAGTGAAACTAAAGAGAACAGCCAACACGAACGACGGTCAACATACGTTTTGCTGCAATATACATGGTTAAAAGTCAACAGGAATATCCCTTTATATAATACACGTTCCAGATTGTTACATAGAAAATATTCAATTAATTAGCTAATAGATATATATAAAACCTGGTAAAACTGAAGTAAATTACATCAAGATATCTAACCTGACTTTTCTACAACTTTTTTCTCAAATGCAAACATAATAATAATAAACCATTCATTTAGGGACCAATTGAAAATCTTTCAATCTCCTAAATCACATTGTTGATATGAAACTTGAACATTAATAAAGATAATAAATGCGTAGTAAAGGAAAATGAATTCAGTATTCATTGCAGTTATTAATGTAAAATAAATTGAAGGATAAAAACATTTTCAGCATCAAAGATAGTTTATAAAAATTACTCCGGTTCGCACAATGTTTTATCCGGATGATTTTTAAAGTAAATGCCTCCGATAGTTTAGCAGAAGACAGCATGTTTATGTTATATTAAGATTTGAAGTTATAATCGATTAATCCTCAATCTAAACCTTACAGTGACAACAGCTCGTTTAAGATAGGACTGATTTGGTCCAAATATGCCAATGTTGCATCTTAATAACCTAAATATTAAGCGCCAGCTTCTATACAAATCTTTCATAGTTTCAAAAGAATCGATAACAAGCAAACACCAACTTTACAATGAATTGACCTTTGAACTTTTAACTTGACATTTATTGCCAAGGTCTGGTCCATGGATCTGTAATAAAAAGGACGGTTTTACGGCGAACGGAATTTTAATTACACTGATATATTGCACAGTAAAATGTATAAATGGGAGGTAAGTCTTCTAAGATGAATATATATTAACGGTACCAATTTTATTGCACCATATGCGCATTTCCACAATTAATGTCTCTTGAGTGATGCCTGAGGCTAACATGTTTTAAAGTACAAAACGTTATAGAACTGATAAAACCAAAGAGAATATAAAGTAATGAGAAATCATTGTTCAAATGATCAATTTGTAAAAAATTGTCGATAGTTTTTTTGTATTTTTGTGTTTTTGTATTAACGAAAGTGTTTGAAGAGATAAATGCTTGAGGAAAAGGTTTCAGTGCAGGGGATCTGTGACAAAAGGTATATACCTTTTGCCCTCAATAAAACTCATCATAGATACCCGAAGCACAATTTTATACGCCAGCGCGTTTCGTCTAAAAACCTCATCATTGACGCTCTGATTAAAAAGATAAAAAGCAAAAATAAGGTACGAAGTTGAATAGCATTGAGAACCAAAATTTCCGAAAGGTTTTGCCAAATACAGTTAAGGTTATATATTCCTGGGGTAGAACATCCTTAGTATTTCTAAAAATTCAAAGTTTTTAATCAGTTGATTTAAAATTATGACCATATCAATGATTGTTCATGTCAATACAGAAGTGCTGACTACTTGGCTGGTGATACCCTCGGGGTTGAAACCTCCACTAGCAGCGACATCGACCCAATGGTTGTAAATAAACTCATCATAGATACCAGGATTGCAATTTTACGCCTGGCACGCGTTTCGTCAAAAAGACTCATGAGTGACACTTGAGTGAAGTTGATTAGCACTCAAAGCATAAACTCTGTGATAGAAACTTCTAGACTTTCAAAAAAAAATCAAACATTCTACTTTAGCTGTTAAGCAGTAAATATTGCATATAGTTTTACGCAGGAATTGAAAATATGTTTATCTCTGGATTTTAAGATCTTCAACGTTTAATATTTGTGGTGTACCTGACACTTTGCTTTAAAGATATTTAAGAAATACCTGTACGTGCTTTGATCATACCATACTTTTTGTTGCATTTTGAGGGTTAACGTTAAAGTTGCCATTCGTGAACGGTAAATTACAATATAACCTTTAGTAGCTAATTAGTTTTTACTTTCAAAGCTAAGATAGCCTCGTACTTACTCGTCAATCAGTGCTGCATACTTTGAGCAATCCTTCCAGGATTCGTCACTATCTCTAACATCTGCTTTATTTGAATCCCACCTTCTTTTGGGAACCTCATCAATAAAACATTTCCCTCTTCTAAATTCTTCAAAATTCGTCAGCATCGTCTGCTCCTGGGAATCTGCATGCAATCCCAATGATTGCAACTGCATTATCATCATCCATTTTCCTTTTGTTCATTTCTTTAACCCTAAAATTATACATATTATATTATTCTTACATAATTTATGCTCATTTTATTTTTTCAAATATGTAAAAATTGTTACATGATCGAGTAAGAAATTATTCAATAGTCTAGTTTGGATGGCCTAGTAGCAAAACAGAATTTTTGTTAACCATAAGATGTATTTCAGATTCATCATTAATCGTTGAAACTAGTTTTGTGGATTTCTTGGGCATATGGAACCATGAGTTTAAGTTTTAAACAATAATGTTTGATTTTTATGGATTTCCATACAGAATTTGTTAAAATCAAGAATTCACAACAATACATTTTCTCCTCAATCAACAATAATTGGTTGCCATGAAAATGCGTGAATTCAAAGTAATTGTGTCAAATAATGTGCATGTTTTCTTTGATAAACTGACAATATATATTAAGTAGACACTCATATTGCTGTTCATATCTAAAACAATGGCATTAATTTTAAAATTTGATAATCGTTAATGTAGGTGAAAGTTGTTATATTTTAAAATTTGAAAAGAAAAACTAGTCAGATGGATGCCGAAATAAACGATATACTCACGTGATCCCTCTGATACTTTATGGGAATTATTCATTGCATTTGTTTTATACTCATCTTGATGAGATGCAGACTTATCTTATCAGGAATAATCTTACAGTCGTTTACCTTTTTCTTATGATTTTTAAGTCATCTATAATTAGTTTTGTAATAAATCATTGCTGCCTTTACCGAATAATTAGTACTGAATGGGCGTGACTTAATACAGGATGTTTTGATAGCACTGAACTAGGACCAAACTTCGTTGAATATATTTCTAGGTAAGGACATTTTCAAAAAATCATGTCAAAATTCGCAGAATGACATTTTTATTTTTGTTCTGTCAATTTCTAACAACATCATAATGTATTCAATTAAACCAAATTATAAATGCCTATTTTTTCTCGTAACGGAAATGTTGATCGATTCTGGAAAATTTGGAATATTTACTTAAAACATGAGACCTACCCATAACTTTCATTGAAAGTAAAACATTAAAGGTATCAAATGTATTGCATCAGATGCAATTTTCGACAATGCTGAAGGCCAAAATATTTAAAATTCCAAAGCCTTATACTAACATTGAAGAGCTGATAAAATGAAACAAGACCAAAAGTAAAGCCAAAGCAAGTAAAGGAATTAGGAGATACCGAAGTACTGGTTACTATGCTGGTCATACCTTCGGGACTTACAGTCCACCAGCAGAAGTGTCGACACAGTGGTAGTAATAAAATTAATGTACAACTTTTATTGCACAAGATGCGCATTTCAATTAATGTCTCTTCAGTTATGCTCAAGGACAAAATATTTGAGAGTCCAAAACCAAACAAAAATGTTGAATAGCTTATAAAACAGAAAAGACCCCCAAAACCTACCCAGACACGGAATCAGAGCTTTGAATGCGGAGATATATTCCTTAAATTTTGGGCTTTGAATAGAACAATGTTTTTCATACCAGTACCGAAGGACTGAGTATTAGGCTGGTAAAGGTATATACCCTAGGGACTAACAGTCCAACGTGTGAAGGTACAAACCAGTGGTATTACTTACACTAACGATTACAGATGCATTACACTAGATGCGTATGTCGACAATTTATGTATCTTATGTGATGCTCGAGACCAAAACATTTGACATCCCAAAACATAATACATACGTTGAAAGAGCTGATAAGATCAAAAGCAAAGCCAAATGTTTGGACTTTAGACTTTGCATGGTATATAATATGAAGAAAAGTGAAGAAAAGTTAGTTTTCGATTTTTGCATTAAGCAAATAGTCAAAATCATAATTGCCTTTAAAACCTGTTTGAAGTTGAATATCTGATAGTCGAAATATTACAATTGAAATATTTTACAGTAATTTCATTTATATATTCAAATTTCGATATCTTAACTATGTTATTGTTAATAAACTTAAGTTCACAAGAAAAGATACGTAGATCGTTTTGGTGTTCAGATTATGTCCTTTTAGTTATGATCTACAATATTGTTTTGCACTTAGCTTTTGAATCTTTTTTTGATGTGTACAATCTCCTTGGTCTTGCGGAATCGTTCTCACTTCAATATCGGAAAGTCATGGGTTCAGTCATAGGATTGGTGAAGAAGAATGACTAAAACATTGGTATTTGCTGCTACTCTATAAAGGAAGCGGAAAGAATGAATACAGCAAAGACTGGTCGGAATCAGAATTATAAGTCAGGAAGGGTGACAAGTTTTCATGATCTGTTTAAATCTACTCGTTCTAGTACAGAGCAGTGCTCATATTCATATCACTTCAACATGTTTTCGTCCTGATAGACATATATAGAGTTATATTTCCGATCGAAAGTTAAACACCAAGCTATCCTTTGTTCATGGTGTCTAGCTTGTTTGGATTCTGAAAATAACACTTAATAAGTTTTATGAGTCCAAAGCGCTTTTTCCAGGAACGCTTTAAAAACATTTGAAAGCCAGGGATGGAAAAATACGTATAAATGTTAGTAGATGTACCAAAATTGATAAAAAAAAATAGTCGAATTCAGCTGAGGTCAACTTTGTATGACAGAGTTGGAACCTTAGTTTGTAAAAAGCATATCACTGCCACTACCCAGCTTAAAGGCTCTTCCGAACATCTGAAAGTCCCAACTATGTACTGGTTACCTAAATTACACAAACAACCCTTTAAATTCCGTTTCATCACCGCATTTAGCAAGTGTTTTACTACTAATCTATCAGTGATTCTAACTACCTCCTTACTACTATCAAAGAACTTGTTAATAACTTTTGTAATAAAGCCTATGAAAATAATGGTATTATTTTTGGAGTGTTAAAATTCATTAGAGGTTTTAGATAAAATACGTGCTTTTGATGGTTCTTTTAATTCTGTTGACAGTTATGATTTTTCTATTCTCTACACTACACTTCCACACAATCTTATCAAGAAAAAGTTTTCATATTTAATTAAATGGTCTTTTGAAAATCTCATTGCAAATTCATTTGCTGTAACTCGTTTAAAGCCTTTTTCTGTAATGAAAAGGAAAGTATGCTAGATACACTTACTGGAAATGTGAAGATATGAGTGAAGCTTTAAATTTTCTCCTGGACAACATATATGTACGTTTTGGCGATAAAATGTATCGACAGGTAGTAGGTATTCCTATGGGCACTAACTGCGCCCCTTTAATAGCAGATTTATTCCTGTATTGCTATTAATCTGAGTTTATGACCTAACTCAGTAAAGACACGTCATTGTAACATTTGGTTGATACATTCAACAATACCTACCGTTATCTTGATGATATTTTTCGTTAAATAATCCAGAGTTCTCTAAGTATACTACCGAAATTTATCCAAAGGAACTTACTTTAAATAAATCTAACATAAACAGCAGTAGTTGTCCTTTTCTAGATTTAGACATATCAATTTTAAAGGAAACTCCATACTAAAATTTACGACAAAAGAGACGATTTTCATTCCCTATTGTTAATTTTCCTTTTTAGACGGCAACGTTTCTTTGGCTCCATCATAAGGTGTTTATATATCCCAACTTGTTCGTTATGCCCGTGTGTGTAGTGATAGATTTTAACGAACGTAATCAATGCATCACTGGTAAATTATTAAGTCAGGGATTTCGTTACCATAAATTGCTTAAAACTTTTACTAAATTCTTTCATAGATACAAAGATTTGATTAGTAAATTTGGCTGTACCTGTAGAAAACTTATTAAAAATGGTATTTCACATCCTAAATTTTACGGTAATATTGTACTAAAAGCGCGGAAATCACTATGTGATCCGTGTAAACTCATCGAACCTTTAAACAAACTTATTAGTAAAGGTTATCTTACCAATGTTGTAATTAGATCTTTGAATATAGTTTACATTGGCAGAAATATCGATTTTGTCATCAGCAAATCAAAACATAACACATTTGTATTCTTTTCAAACGGTTTTTGGGATGTATAAATACACATCCACGTTCATTTTCTATATAGAGATTACTCTATCTATATATTACATTATACATGTTTATTAACAGGTTAACTCTAACTATCCTACTGCCTGTCGATACTTTTATTTTGGCATTGCACAAGTCATGTCTTCTTTGACTGTCCATGACGTTAAAACACTAAATCCCTGGGATGTGTTTTAGTTGATTTTAGTCTCTGATGCATGTTTTTTATTATTAATTGTTTTGGCTTTTAACTAGCTTTAAGTAACTGCGAGTACTCTCAAATCGTACTTGCGTGTTAATTTGACCTGTTGATACAATTTGTAATGTATTTTTGTTATTTAATGTTTACTTAATCAGTGTTATATCTAGTCTCACTATTTTTGATATATACCACCTTTGATAAGTTTGCATGACGATACATTTTCACTTTTGTTCTCGTACTAGGAACAACAAAATTATTTATTTTGTGAAAATTATTTCCGTACTCCATGTATACCTTAAAACAAAATTATTTTTATTTACCTGTGTACGATATATTATTTGGCGGCATTTTGTCCAAGGCTACGGTTATCTTTCTGATATTGTTTTAAATCTAACCCCTTGTTTTATTAATTTTGTATTAACATTGTGTCATAGATCAAAATTATAAGTTCAGTGTATGTTCACTTGTTTTTGTTAATATGACTTTTGATTGAGTTAAGGCATTTCAATTTATATTTTATAGTGTGTCTTTCTATGTTGTGATGTTACACTATTGTTTCAGATTGGGTGAAGGTTGTTGCCTATTAAAACGTTTAAACCCGCTTCATTTGTTTGCACCTGTCCTAAGTCAGGAACCTGATGTTCAGTGGTTGTCGTTTGTTGATGTGGTTCATAAGTGTTTCTCGTTTTCGTTTTTATATAGATTAGACTGTTGGTTTTCCTGTTTGAATGGTTTTACACTTGTCATTTTGGGGCCCTTTATAGCTTGCCGTTCGGTGTGAGCCAAGGCACCGTGTTGAAGGCCGTACTTTGACCTCTAATGGTTTACTTTACAAATTGCGACTTGGATGGAGAGTTGTCTCATTGGCACTCATACCACATCTTCTTATATCTATCTATACAATTTCCCAACGGTCACTCCATAGACTAGTGAAATCAACACTGAATTGAGTTACATCACTTTATTCAATAACAGTCATCATTATAATTGATCACTATGTCACTATATGTTATATACAGAGGAAATATAATGTCCTTTTCAAACACTTCGTTTAAACAGAGCCAAAACGTTTGAATTATAAAGCATATTCTGCACTAACGTTTGCAAATATATAGATAAATAGCATCATTGTATCAATTTTGAAAATTGAAAATTGTAGTGTGATCGAAAACATTTTTATGTTAAAGACTAATTTTCTGTAAGGTAAGGTGCAGCTATATTTCGGCTATATCTGAAGTGGGTAGGAGAACAATTTTACCGGTCAATTATAACTGCAGAAAATTTCTTTGCTTCTTAAACTTGAATTGCCGATTTTTCAAAATCTCTTGCCTGTTAAAATATATAACACCGTGACGACAATATGAAAAATCTGAAAAATAATTAAAGACTGGAATAAAAGAAAATTAACTATGTTAGGTAATTTAACTCTTGTTAAATCATTAATCCTACCGAATATCACTTATGTTGCATTAGTAACAGAAATTGATAAAGAATATCTCACAAAATTTAATAAAATAACATATAGTTTTATATGAAACAATAAAAAGTTAAAGAGTTATAATAAGTAAAAATATCATGCTGGCGGGCTTAAAGTGATATACATAGATAAATATATAGAATCCATTAATATTAAATGGGTAAAAGACTCATTGATAATGAAGACTAATCACCCAATTGGAAAGTCTTTCTAAAATTTTAATAAGTCAAATTTGGACAAAATTCCTTATATTCAAAATGAACTTTAACAATATTAATTTGATTAATAAACTAAAAGAAATTTTTCCAGAATTTTACATAAAATAATCATATCATGGATAAATTCAAAATTTGAAAAAGAATCAGATCGACTATCATATAAACATATTAGACAGCAACTTATATGGGGTAATAAACAATTAAATGGTAAATGTCTTATTTTCAAAACTTGGATAAACAGTAAAATTTTATTTGTAAATGACACAATTGATGATAAAGGAAAAATTAATTAAAATAAGATTTTAGATAAACTATCTTGCCATGGTTATTGGTTTTCGGAATATTCTAAATTGATGAAAGCAATAACAAAACAGTGGTTATAAGAGCTAATAAAAGAAGAATCAGTTAAAACAAAAGTTGCTAACAACCCCGAATTTAAATTTAAATCTCCTTTAAAATAGATATTATGAGAAGGCAATAGGATTTCAAAATGGGACAGCATTCATAATTTAGATAACAACAAAAGGAAAAGAGAACAAATGTTGTACTTAATCTTTAACTATATCCAAGATAATGAATTGAAAATGTTAAGATGGAAATTTCATTACATTTTACCAACCAAACATTTACCTTTCTCTTGAAAAAAAAACACCTAAATTTCCTTTATGTAATAATCCGTAATGTCATTTAAGATTATGAACATTACTTTTTTGACATGCAAATATCTGAAATTATTTTGGGATCAAATACTAATAAACTTAAAATAGGACATCATATCATATCACTTGCATCACTTTTGTATGTATAGAAGATAAACGATACAAATTATTACAATATTAACGGTTTTCTAACAATTATACTTTTACTATATATAAAGTGTATTATATATCCGAGCAGAAAACAAAACAAATTAATATGTTTGAATTTTTAAAATGAACTTCTCCAACATTACAAAGAAAGCAATTATGAAAACTTCTACAATTTGGTTGCAGAAAAAACATTTATGTTCTTAAACTAAAATTTTAATATATCATATTACTTTCTTTTAATCTTGCATATCATTTATTAGTTAAACTATTCTTGAAGGCATGAAGAGCTATATGAACAAAAGGGAGCTTAAAGAAACAAAAACAAATCTACTTTAGATCAAATTTTCCAGGGGAGTTGAAACCTTAGTTTCTTAATAATGTCTTAATTTATCAACGTAGAATAAAAAAAAGTATTTTATAAATCATGTCAGTACCAAATAACTGTTAAGTGAGCTGATGATACACTCGGGGACTTACGGCCAACAAGCAGTGCAATTTAGTTGTGTCAAAACTATATGTTGCGTTGCAATTGTAGGTCAAATAATGAAATACGTTTAATTCGAGATATCATCAAATTGACTAAATTACATCTAAACATTTGCACTTAAAATGTATAACAAAAATACCGAGCTCCGAGGCAAATTCAAAAGGGTAAGTCTATAAAAATGACAAAATCTAACGCTATCAATCAACGGAACAAGCAAAATACAACAGTCATATTCCTGACTTGGTAAAGATATTTTGGTTAGTTTTGATAGAAAATGGTTGGTTAAATTTGGTTTTATAGCTAGTTAAACCTCCCACTTGTATGATAGTTTTTTATAGTTCTTTTTAAAATTGATAAAATTGGGTGAGCCAAACAGTCATAATAGGTTAATGTGACAATAATAGGGATCCAGCAGCCAAAACTGTGTAAATATACATCACAGACATACGACACAACTAACTAAAAATCAAACAAAATATTATCATATGCATTTGGTTTCATCAGCACTTCAACGTTTGTATTAGGTTTTAATTTTCAAATATTTTGGCCTCGACCATCACTGAAGAGACATTGATTGTCGAAATGCGCATTTGGTGCAATATAATTGGTACCGTTCATGTTATTACTACAACTAAGTCGATGCCTCTGATTGTGGACTATTAGTCCCTGAGGGTATAACCTGCCCAGTAGCCAGTACTTTGGTACTAGCAGGAAAATACGGATATTGTTTTGATAAAAGTTGCTGTTATAAAATTGTGAAATTATTTTTAATTAAGGAATATATCTCCGTCATGCAAAGTTCTGATTCCTTGTCCGGCTACACTTTAGATTCTTTTTGGTTTAAATAAAACACTTGTTTTAGGTTTTGGATTTTCAAATAATTTGGCTCGAGCATCCCTTAAAAGACATTAATTGTCGAAATGCGTATCTGATGCAATGTAATTGGTACTGTTTAAGTTATTTCAATGGAATTTAAATTAATTCGAAAGCATTGAAGATCTTTTTATTTGTCAATTTTAGGAATCAGATAACGACTTCTATCATTCATTCTCCATTGTTTGAATATTAGAAACTTACCAAAAAGGAACCTTGATAAAGTTGATTGCAACCTTTTGAAACGGTTGCAGCATGCTTCCTCGGTGTTCCTTAATTGGTTGCACTCTCTTTATTGTTTGTATCGGTCCTTCTTATATTTTCCTGTAATTTTGTCTCCGTAATGGTGGATAATGGTGTTTTAATTTTACATTGAAATGAAGTACACTTATTTTGGTAAGCAAAAGCAAGAACAAGGAAAGATTCGATGATTTGGTTTGAAAATTTTGAAAAAGAGTTTTCAGGAAAATGTAATTCTTCAATGTGAACGATGATGGTAATGAATAACAATACTTGGTTATCTAGTGCTTTTGTATTCCTATAAATTATTAAAATTCGAAAGTGGACGGGTAAAGTGAACAAATATTGTTATTCAATTGCCAAACATTGAATTATTACTATAAAAATAAGGAGATGAGGTATGATTGCCAATGAGACAACTATCCACCAAAGTCAACGTATTCTTTTACCCATTACACTATCCCTTGTAAATTATAACTGATAATTTATATTTCAAGACAGAAACGTAACATTTCGAGTTGACGCTTATGTGTTTCCCTTATATGTATATTAAAAGAAAAGCAACAGTTTCAGAAATAGACAAAGTTTTAAAAGATACTTTCGAGAAAGACATTAATTTGACATTGAACATATATGGTAAATTTGATCACTCATGTAACAGTCTCTCATTTTGGACCACAATATCATTCAAGTTTATATTTGTTTGGTTGATATTGATTGTATATGAATAGGAGATGTGAACAAAACTTGTACGGAGAGAATTCTTTATGGTAGGTACATATGTATGCAGTATTCCTTCCTTTTGATATTGATCAGTCGAAAAAGAAAATTACGCTGGAATACATTCAATATGAACAAACCAGAAAGAACATATTGATATCACAGTGTATCGAAACAGAACAAAATGCAGACAGATTGACAAAACAAACGTGTATCTCAATCTGCTTATGTTACAAAGGATGTTATCCATTAAAAATGATCGGACCTGGAGAAAACTGTACATTAGATACTGCAGATATATCGATGTTTGGCTCCATTTCAATCAGTTGAATGCAAGTAAAGAGGGATCGCGTTCGAATAATTTCTTACATATACAAAGAGAAAGTTTATGTTTAATATGGGAAGCCCTAAACATTCGTCGGAATACACATATTATAGAGATGTATAATTACTCAAAAATTAAATCATATTTCCATTAAGTTTGGTCCCTTCTTTTAAAGCTTTCGCTGATTTGGTGCTTCAAGAACTCATATGTTGAGGGCAAATTTAATGTATTTCTTAAGGAAACCCCGTCTATTTAACGTAACCAAAATAAATATGTAGTTGCAACTATACATTGTCCGAAGTAACTCTGGTTCCTGATTCTTATGTGAAGGGATGTTTGTAAAGAACACCTTTGCTATGTGGAAATGAGACTTTAAGTTCTTGTCTTTTCTTGTCTATGCAGGTAATAATCTTATTACTCGCATATATTACACAAGATGCCTAGACAGTCTTTGTCGAGAATAAATTTCAGCAATTTTCACATACGTATTCAATAAGTTAGAGAAAGACATGTGAATTAAAAAAAAAACTAGAGTGCAGACTAATTGACCTTTTCCTAAACAATGATGAATAAATTCTATTATTATACTTCATGTAAAATGCCAGATTCAGATTTGTTAATACGTGGAGACATTCTACTCTATCCCATTGCTTATATTATATTATCCTTCACGGATAAGCTTGATCATTTGTGTGTTTTATTAAATACAGATGGTTGTTTTGTACACTATCATAGCTTATAACTTTCAATTTTAAATTTAAAAGACAACTATAGCAGAACATTCAGCATATTTTACTAATACATTTAGATGCCAAATTAACATGTATGTACGAAACAGACATTGAAGCAACCACACGTATAAAGTTTTGCATAAATAATGGAGAAATCAAAATATACAACAACTTCCAAATAGTAATCAAACATTTAATATTTTAATATTTTCATTTGTAACCACTATAAAATAAGCTTTATCACACAGTCTGTTATCGGCTTAAGGAACACTTGCCATCAGAGTAGCACACATTATAGTCAAATATTTACTAAAGTATTGTTTTAATATTTTACAGCACCGGGTTGATATTGCTGCTGGTAGACTATTAGTCCCGAGGGTATCATCAGCTCAGTAGTCAGTACTTTGATTTATAGCAAACCTTTCTTAAAATTATTTAGAAACTAAGGCTTCAACTCCTTTAGGCAAAATTGACAACAGACGGATTTGGTTATCATTTTAAGATCCTATTTTCAAATTGGTCACATAGCTCTTCAACCGTTTCGGTTCTTATACATCATTGGCTTTCAAATATTCTGCTTTGAGCGTTCCTGAAGAAGGAAAATCCAGAAAAGCTCTTCGGACGCATGCAATATATGAAGTGTTGTCTTCATTTATTTAATAGATAGACATATAATCAGATATTGTAAGATTTCTTATATAAGTCAACGAGATGGTTCTACAGCAGCTTTTATTCAATTGTTGATAATTGTTCATATTCAATATGTTTATCCAAGAGCAGCAAAATGTCAAAATATCTAATTAGAACAAAGAGGTTCAACAAGACACATCAATAACAAGCTTATAATTTTACTCTAATATTAATATGATCTATTAAAGGACTGGTCATTTTCTTCCAATGGGAGGATACATTGAATTTCTCATATTTTTTCAAAACCCCAACTTGAGGAAGGAAAATAAATTCAAGATATGAAAATTTCATCCCCTCCCAACATGTATCATATGTTTACAATTTCTATTTCTATTATTATTGGTATATAAAATATTGCATCACTAGTGGATCAAGAGCTTCAAGTGGGGAAGTTGTTTGTGACTTCAGGAACTTGATTTGGTTATGCCTGTTATGGTGTCTTTGACATTTACCACACCTTCATTCAATATCAGCACATTGTTCATATCCTTTATGAAAGAAGTTAGTAAATTAATATCAGATAAAATACTTTCCTGGATGAACTCGTTCAAACTAAGATTTAACTGTTAACAATTGAGCCGAGCGCAACGAAGCGAAATAAATTTTATGCTATTCACAACAATTTATTTTTTCGTCAGATATTCAAAACATTCTTTTTTTTTTAATTCCTGGTGCAAGCAATATATCTATTTTTCAATATTCAAATTTTAAAGCAAACTTTTTCCTCGAAAATTCCTACCCCTCCCCTTTCCCCGAGAATCAAATGGTTGCTCCTTATAATACACTTTCAAAGCATGACGCTTGTTGCTAATATGCTTAAAAGTTAAACTCCTGCAAAGTACACAGGTTTATTATATTACGGTAAAGAATTTTGCTTTGTTGAAAATGTATCCTCTTCCCATCGTTACATCAATTTTTCAATTTTCGCACAGCTATTAACCTCTCGCTATATGGTATCAATGTTTCTAATACAATTTACATGTTACATAAAATATAATTTTATCCTTCTTTTCCTATCTCACGAGTTTATAGGTGCCAGAAAAGATTAAAATCTGTTGGAATGGCAACTTTTCATAAGTAAGAAATGATATATCGACTTCCAAAACCTTCATAAGGTGGTCACAAGTTCATTGTAAATACTTTGTGGTCATAGTTACTGAAAACAGTTTAATTGAAAATTTAAAAAGCATGACATCATGTGGAAATCCCACTTCTTTATAACAGTGATTCTCGGAAACATAAAATCGATAAGCTATTATATTAACTTAACATATGCACGTTTAAAGTGTTTGAATACCAACGTCCATACAGAATCTGACCTGTATTAATTTCTAAATAAATGTAGCTAACACCTTAACTGTACTTTTTCCTGTATTTGTTCTATTTGTAAAGATATTATCTGAGTCAGTAAATATAAACAAAACTGTTTAAGTGACTCATAAAACTACAAAACTCAGAGGTTTTATTGCCGAAAAAATTGTGACAGGTTAAGTTTCGGAAAATTAAAACTCTCGCTTAAAATTTGAAAGGTTTATATGAGTGCAAAATCTTCTGAAATCGCTATCATAAATGTTCATTGTACAACATATGAGTCACTTAATATAAACAAAATATTAACAGTTTTGTTTATATTTACTGACTCAGATAATATCTTTACAAATAGAAGAAATGCAGGAAAAAGTTCAATTAAGGTGTTAGATACATTTATTTATGAATTAATACAGGTCTGATTATGTATGGACTTTGGTACAAAATAAAACTTCCTTATAAATAATTGACGTATTTTATTATGATCATTTCAGCTTTCGTCTAAAGGATTGCATGCTGTAAAAGTAAAGATATTTAAGGTAAGTTACATTTAACAAAGTATAGTTCAAAACCTCTAGATAAGCGAAAGATATTTTTATGGTGATAGGAACATATTTTCTCTAATATTTTCTTAAGTTGTCTTATTTTCAGAATGTTACATTTGCAAACATAAATTGTTGGACAAGGAGGAAAACGCATTTCTTATCTTTAATAACAATTGAATCCACAACAAATAACAATTTAATCCACAACAGTTGTTGTTGATTCAAAACTAAAAAAAAAAAAAAAAAAAAAAAAAAAAAAAAAATAAGACATTTTATAAAGTTTATGCGTCCGAAGCTCTTTTCTGGATCAATTTCGTTCAGAATATTTCATACTTAAATAAAATGCGTTGGTTGATTTAATTGATTTCAGGAAAGTGCACTTTTTTTCTAGAAATTCTTACCCTAAAGTATTTAATGATAGGCAGATGTTACAAAAAGAAATCAGAACAGGAACAAAACAAAATCCCAGCTAAAGTGGAAGGTAAAACTACATAAATATCTCTGGATTGTGTAAAATTGTATGTTGACAAAGGATGTGACTTGGTTATTTGTTTTGTTGATGTATTGTCTCATAGACTCTTCTTGGCATAAGCGTTAATCTACACACTTTACTTTTATACGGAAATGTTATAGGGATCTGAGTAAATTTTACCTGAAATCTTTTTCAAATAGTTCAACTTAGAAATTAAACAAAAATTAATGAGTAATGAAATTAGTGTTTTACTATTTAGATGTTGTGTTTCTACAATCTTCAACAAAAATTGATAACAGTCTTGGTGGCTTATTCGGAAGTCATGGTAAATTCATTGCACGTCACCCTTGGAAGACGGTTATCGTTGTTTGTATTATTGATATTGCTTTTGGTATTGGAATCTTGAAGTTGAAACCAGAATCTGGTATTCGTCAGTATGTGCCAACGGATAGTACTGCAAGTAAAGATCAAACTATAGTAAGTATGTGTATGATATGTAGACAAAATGACCTTTTAAATATCCCTGATCAAATCACGCAGATGTTAATAACCTATTTTTCTTAATATGAACAATTGTTGTATAAACAGAATTCTTTTTGCGACTCCGTTTCATTATTATTTTGTTGTATTTTTGGTTGATATATCCGTAATCAAAATTATATCTCATGAAAATATGAAAAAATAATAAATTACAGCTAAATGATATGTGTGCCTAGTATACTAACTGAAGATGTCATAATTATTTATACATTCAAAACACGTATTTATATTAACTGCCCATCTTAAAACGGAGTCCTGTTAACATGGGGATGAAATTTAATGTAACACCAACATAAAAACTTACCTGACGACAATTTATGGGAAAACAGACTAAAACGTCTTGTTTTTACTATAATTTATTATTAAAAGAAGATGAGTAAATGACTTTTCTTGCGCAGTAGCTTTCAAAAATAATTATTTAAGACTATGTCTGAAAGTAATGAAACAATATTTATATTTATATTTATATAAAAGACAAATTTAAAACAACTGTTTATTAAATCTGAGGTTAACACGATTGTAATCATAAGTATTTGCACGAAGTCATTGAATATAAAACATACATAAGTAAATCAATGTGGCTACATTACATCTCCTTATTTAATATTTTTAGGTGCGTTTATATTTTAGGATTTCATTCCTGTTGAAAATATTATTGTTTTTATATATACCATCATCAAGCTTGTTATTGTTTGATAATCATCTCCAACTACAGTTGCAGCTTGCAATTTTTTTCGGTCAATCTACTGAATCAAAGCCCTAGAAAAAGTATAAAAGTACAACAATACCGAACCCCAAGGTAAATTCAAGGGAAGTCCATTAAAACTGACAAAATCAAACGTTAGACTTTATCAAAGAACGGATCAAAAGGATAATGTGACAAAAAAAATTCTTTATTTTTAAACTGTTATAGGGTGTGAAATTTTAAAATTAAAAAAGTTATATTAAACGAATGTTCGTAAAAGTGAAACACAATATTAGTTTCACACATGTATCGTACATGAATGTTCAGTATCGGCATTATATCAGAATGTTTTATGTAGACAGCCTTACTTTCAATATAACATATATTCTGCTTTATCGTATTTTATTTTAGGTAAACAGTTTGTTTAAGATCAACACAAGTGTTAATTTCTATATACAAAGTTTATCTGATTTGGGCCAATATGGAGAAGTAATAATTGAAATGAAAATGGAGGTAGCATAATGAATTTTCGCACTGGAATCATCTTAAAGACTTGTACGCATATGTCAACAACACATCCATAGAGGATACTTCAGGAACAAAATATTTTACCCCGATTTATGCGCGCAAACAGGCGGTCAGTGTGTTATTGAGGTAGTTTCTTCTTCGATAACACATTTATTTTAGATATGAATAATAATAAAATACAGTACCCTAGCTACAATATATCAACAGGACAAACCCTTTTCTTGTATCGATTTATCGGAGATGTGAAAACTGAAGGTGGTTTTATATCTCATGCATCAGCTATCAAATTTAGGTTTAATCTTCAAGGAGAAAAATTTGATCTGTCGCGAAAATGGGAAAAAATTAGTCGAAAGAATGTCATCATTTACAAATAGTGATATAACGGTCAAATATTCCTATTCTGATAGTTTAAGTGTAGAATTAGGCAGAAATGTAACTGGTGATATCTCAGTGTTTTCAGTAACTTTTACCCTAATGATCGTTTTGCGTGTTTTGCTCTAATGGGAACTAACTGTGTTGATAACCGATACTACTTAGGTTTGGCTGGAGTTTTATCAACATGTGTGGCAATTATGGCGGCATTTGGTCTTGTGAGTGTTTGTGGAGCAGAGTTTGTAGACATTGTTGGAATAATGCCTTTTTAATATTAGGTAGGTTAAAGTAAGAAAACTTGGCAATATGTTTAATATTAATTCAAATGTGTTTTATCTGTAAAAGTAAAATCACAATGATACTGAACTCCGAGGAAAATTCAAAAGGAAAGTCCCTTATCAAATGGCAAAATCAAAAGCTCAAACACATCAAACGAATGGATAACAACTGTCATATTCCTGAAATGGTACAGGCATTTCCGTATGTAGAAAATGGTGGATTGAACCTGGTTTTATAGTAGCTAAACCTCTCACTTGTATGGCAGTCGCATCAAATTCCATTATATTGACAACGATGCGTGTTTGTGCTAGCAATAATAAGGCAAACTCTGATCAGTTAAATTGTAATTTTAAACAGATGGGGTGGTGCTGTTTTTAAACAGTTCATATTTATGATAAAATGCATTTACATTCTTCATGATCTTTCAGTAAAGATTTATTTTGGAGTTTATATGTAACTGATGCATGCTCAATTCTAATAACTAAGTATTTTCTATCTTAATAACATTAACTACAAAAACTCTGAGGTTTTATTACCGAAAAATTGTGACATAGGTTAGGTTTTGGAAAATTAAAACTCTCGCTTAAAATTTGAAAGTTTTATATGAGTGCAAAATCTTCTGAAATCGCTATCATAAATGTTCATTGTTCAACATTTGGTAAAATTTCAGAATTTGATGTATTAAATACATATGATTATAACACTTTAAACCAAAAAATATTTATCGTTGTGTTGCTGTCTCTTTGTGTATACCTTGACCCACCACGCGTCTCCTATTATGCATATTCAAAATGAATAAGTACTTATTGTACATAAAAGCATCAGAACAAAGATCTTTTACAGTAGTATCCAACAAACAAACTGTTACGGTGATTGTTTTGTAGGAATTGGCGTTGATGATATGTTTATTCTGCTATCTTGTTTGGCTGACACAAACTGTAAAGATAGTATCGAAAACCGTATTGGCACAACGTTGAAACATGGCGGAACAGCAATCACTATTACATCTCGAACGGACATTATTGCGTTTTGTGCAGGAGCAGCATCAGTGTTCCCAAGTGTGCGAAATTTTCCTGGTATACTGGTAAATACTTGTAATTTCATGTTCGATACGATTTACAGAACACTTAATTTGTCTGAAAAGTAGACACATTGGCCAAGTAAATATGTAATTTCATTGTTTTTCATCCCTACTTTGTTTAATACAATCTTATTTTTCAGGTTGTGCTGTTCTGTTTTGTTACATAAACTATATGACATTATACATTGGCATAATGACAATCAACGAAAATCGTGTTTCAAAAACTGCATTGGTTTACATGCTTCAAGACTGAATTACGAGAGTCCCTGAAGGCAGATGGTAAATCGAAGACATTTATATGGTTTTGTGGTGGTGCACCGCGAACAACAAGAGAGGAATTAGAAGGTCCTATTGAAAATACCCCAAAAATTATCAAAAAATTATTTTCAATACGCCAGCAAAAGTGATAATCATAGTTTTATTTCTAGCATACTTAGGAGTCTCGTCATGGGGAGCAAGAAATTTTCGTGAAGACCTTGATCTCAGGAATTTAGTTTCTAAAGATTCCTACCATTACAAATTTTATGATACAAACATAAGACTTTTCAGCCAGAGCTTCTTTGTGTCTTTCAATATTAGATCAGAAACTGATTATAGACTTGCATCAAATGTTCTTAATATCATTTCCTTATTGAAAAGGCTAGAGATGATAAAGATATAGTCGATAACTTTCAGCTGTCCTGGTTAGATTCGTATATGAAATCTTCAGATTTTAATGATACAACGCATTCAGATTTCATTCTTGGACTTCAGAAGTTTTTAAATACTAACTCTGGCAATATGTTCGTCAATGATGTAACGATTGAAGGATCTTCAATTATTGCATCCCGATTTCATGTTCTTAGTAACAGTCTAACTGAGTCAAGTAACCAAGCTTCCTAATGATTCGTTTGAGAGATTTAACAAAGTCATCACCTTTACCAGTTTTTGTTTTTCACCAACTTTTATCTTTTTGAGCAGTATGTACAAATTGTTCCTCAGACAATACAGACTTTGGCTTTAGCGGTTTCCGTTGTGTTTTAGTAACTGCAGTATTTATGCCTTTGCCTGTTCTAATAATTTTGGTGACGATATCTGTTTCTATGATCATGGTAGGAGTTATTGGTCTAATGGAAATATGGGTTTGACTTTAAGTTCTGTGACAATGATCCATATTGTCATGTGTGTAGGATTTTCGGTCGATTTCAGTGCCCATATTTGCCATGCATATGCACATTGTCCAGGAGAAGACAGACGTTTTAGAGTTGCCACTGCTATGGATATGGCTGCAGGTCCTATATTAAATGGGGCACTTTCCTCTTTAATTGGTATAGTTGTTCTTGCTTTTCGCAATCATACATTTTCTTTTCGTTTTCAAAGTAATGTCTATTGTCGTGGTTGCAAGTGCCATGCATGCTATATTTCTTCTACCTGTACTGCTTTGTTTAATAGGCCCCATATATGGCCCACCAGTGACTAATCCAGAAAATAACAAAGCAGTTGAATCTACTGGTCACAAAACACCAGTGGACAGGAAACAATCTGGCAAGGAAAGTAATGATATTGAAAATTATAAGTATAATAATCTTATGAGCTATAAAATGAACACAATACCAAGGTTATCAGCAGCAAATATTAGAGAATTAACGTGAACCGGGTCGTTTTCAATTAGTAGCGTACATAATCCGAATGACAAAACCATTTTACTTGAATGAAAATTGGAGGAAATGCACAAAGAAATGTATGTCTTGTTTGTAAAAGGTATTGTTTTATTTCAATTTGTTTTATTACTGATCTTCTAACAAATAACCATTACTTAAAATATCTCGAGATTGCTTTAAAGTCTGGTGGCCTTTGGTTTTAAGGGGCTTGTTTTGCCCGTGCACGATAGAGGTTTCTCGGACTTTACTTAAAAGTGTATACCTTTTAATTTTCGCCATTGTTGAGTGCCAATGGTAGTGTGATAAAATAAATGAAACAAACAACATTATAAATCATCTAATCAATTAACATAACAGTGCAAATTTGAACCTTCGATGATACTGTGACTTCTGCTACCGCTAAAACTGGATGCAGTAAAATTAAAACGCTTACAGTTAAAACAGACTTGATTAATCCTGATTATTTTTTATTGCAGGCTTTATCATTTTAAGGATTATCTTAAGTTTGATAGAACAACCGTAAAAGAAATGTCTTTTTTATTATTTGAATGTTGCTTTATATTTATTGAACCATACAAGTTTATCAATATAAAATAAGGAATGAGGTATGATTGCCAATGAAACAACTATCCACCAAAGTTCAAAAATATGAAATAATTCAATTGAGAAAACTAAAGGCATAATTTATAACGAAACAATTTACGAAAACAAATTTGACAGACATGAACAAACGACAACCACAGAACTACAGGCTCCTGACTTGGGACAGGCACATAAAGAATGTGGCGGGGTTAAACATGTTTGTGAGCGCTCAACCCTCTCAAAACCTGTGACAGTGGTGTAACAGCACAACTTAAGAACAAAAACATAAAAGTCAGTTGAAAAGTCTTAACTCATCAGATCGATACAAAGCAGAAAACATCAAACATAAACAAAGACCGGACGTGGCAGGGTATTTATCCATCCCTCGTCTCTAACAACAAAAGGACACTAAGTACAGATCTGAGAGTAGTTTCTGTGGGTAAATTTCGGCACTATATTTAGAGAATTCTTGATTATTCAACGAAAAATATCATCAATATAACGGTAAAGAGGGACGAAAGATACCAGAGAGACAGTCAAACCCATAGATTGAAAATAAACTGACAACGCCATGGCTAAAATAAAAAGACAAACAGACAAATAATAGTACAGAAGACACAACATAGAAACTAAAGACTAAGCAACACGAACCCCACCAAAACTGGGGTGATCTCAGGTAAGTGTTGTTGAATTTATCAGTTAAATGGAATTTAGACGGGTCTTTACTGAGTTTGGCCATAAACGGTGATTCATAATAGTACAGTAACAAGTCTGCTATTAAAGGGCACAATTGATGCCCATAGGAATACCTCCAACATGTCGATAACTTTGTTGCCGAAACGTACATGAATGTTGTCAAGAAGAAAACTTATGGCTTTAATCATCTCATCACACCTCCAGTAAGTACATCCAGCATATTTACCAGTCTCGTTTAAGAAAAGGCTTTATATGAGTTGCAGCAAATAAACTTGCAATCAGATTTATTCAACGACTATTTAATTAAATAGGAAAACTTTTGTTTGATAAGATTGTATGGAAGTGTAGTGTAGAGTGGAAAAGTCAAAACAGTCAACCCAATCAAAAGGACCATCAACAGCACGTAATTTATCTAAAACATCCAAAGAATTTTTACACTCCAACAATGGTTAATTCCACTATTATCATTTGTTTTATTACAAAATTAATGATCAGTTCTTTGATATAAGTTAAGGAACTCGGTAATAGCACTGAAACTCTAGTAGTAGAACACTTACTAGATGCCGAGATGAAACGATATATTTCGGAATTTTGTGTAGTTTAGGTAACCAGTACGTTGTGTGGACCTTCAAATGTTCAGAAAAGGCCTTAAGATGAGCTGTGGTTGTGACATGATTATTTACTATATGACTCCTTGTCGAGCGTACGGCCTTGAATGAAGTTGAATGTATAATTTCATTTTGCGAGTACTTGAATTTTGTTTACACCACTTTTACAATAGGATGAAAGAGCATCTTTAATGACCTGACGACACTCTTTCCTATTTATTTTTGACGGTGGACAATATTTTGGTCCTTTTTGAGAAAGTTGTTTGGATCATATCTAAACTTTGATTTTTCACAGTCTCATGTCGAAGGAGCATTTTTTTCTATACTGACGTCTGATGTAACTGACATATAATTAAAAATTAAACTTCTACTGTTTTTTTTATACGAATAGGAACTTATAGGTGGCTCTATGTCATCAAAATATGGAGGTATAAAGTTTCGAACGGTAGTCATGAAAATACTAGACTAATAATTCGTGTACACTTATATTTTGGACTGTAAAACGATACTGTATCACACTTGTTATAAATATTATGTAATTTACTAATTGGTACTTGACGCAGTTTGCATAATAATTGATGTCTACTATTGTTTTCAAATATAGATAAAAATCATCAAGTGTAAAATTAAAACGATGTATATTTCGTTGAGTGATGTTAATGCGATTGTCATGAGACCTATCATTGCGTTGTCTTTTATCAACAATAGCAATGATATCAATAGAAGAAGTTTTAGATATGTTCCTTGGCCCATGATATTGTCATTTAGAGCACCAAAACACTCTTAAATCGAATTTACCTAAAGGTTGGAAAAGTTTGTACGCTAGTCGACTTATTGCCATTTGGTAGCAGTTCGTTGAGGTCGTACACATTCAGACGTCCAATAAGTAACAACAAACGTATACACCAAAAAGACTAACAGCCAATGCGTCCGACAGACAATTTTGTCCAACCGGCCATAAGTCCAACATAAGTTTAATAGTACAGAAGTAGTACACATTAATAGTCTTTGTTTAATATCTGGAATGCAATTCAACACTCACATGATATATTTACATTGAATAAAATGCTATAATGTGTTAAATGCGTTAGGCATGTCGATTTTCATTTACATATATTCATAAAATTATATATCTCGTTAACATTTTACATTTTCAAATCTTCTCATCTGTCGTACACACTTTTAACCTTTTACCATGTGTACCGTGACTTCGCGTACATTATAATCCAGTGTAAACAATCTAGTATGAAATAATGTGACTTCATGCTTAATAAATGCAAAGTAATTTAAAATCGTCATAAATCTTTGCACATGACTTTGAGACATAATGTGCGGTTTGTGTTTTATGTCGTGCATGTACTGATTTTGTGTCTTGGATTGTAATCCCATAGCCTTTCTTTTCTATTATATTTTACAAAATGGTACATATAGATTCATTCCGTTCTAGGGAGTTCGTTTTGGCTCTGTAGGATGAATAAATACATAGGTACATTTAATAAGCACGAGGACACTTAACTCAATGCCTAAATTAGGAAAAGTGACAAGCCCAATTCGTTTTGAACCCTGTGAACTACTCTTTGAATGGTCGTTGGTGGTCAACTGCAAGAAAAAATTCTGACCCAATTAACTTGCAGTGTCAGTTGAAATTGATTGAACCTTATCCGACGGGCGCCATATGTGGAGCAGAATCTGCTTACCCTTACTGGAGCACATGAGATCATCCTCGGTTTTTGTCGGGTACGTGTTGCTCAGTCTGTATACTGTTGTTTGTCTTTTGGTCGTTTTTCATTTTTGCAATGTCTTTGTTAATCTGTTTTTGACTTATGAGTTGAATACTCCATTGGTATCGATGGTCTCTCTTTTACTATCGTCTTCAATATGCATTAACATATTTATCATCGCACGTTAAGCCAAAATACAAACAGTCAATCAAATACTTATTTTAAAACGAACAAATTAACCACTAACCTTAACAGACGATACTTTTGTAGGTGACCATATTTCGATACCATAATCATTAAGGTTTAAAATAAAAACAAGAGTGTTAGTTGGACATACACTGGCGATCACACTTTCACCATCTTGTTGATTATAATTGACAGATCAATGTTAATTTTACTTGTTTTGAAAAACTAAATAAATCAAAACGAAACGTTTCGAATATGCTGAAATCTGAACGCTTTTCTTGATATGGCTTTATCTAAGAAAAAGGAAATGAATGAGGCCCTTCATGGGGTGTTCCAAGTAATCACATAATCACAATTGTTTTGCCAATATAATTACATAACCATTAATTATCTTTTTAAACAAGATAATCAAATTATTAAAATACAGTCCTAGATTATCAAATAATCATGAAATATTTGGTCTGGTAATCAAATAATCACTATAAAACGGCCAAGTAATAAATTATCAAAAACCCCATGAGGAGACTCATGAATATAGAAAGATGTTTAATGAAAACTTGAAATAAACAAAAATGTAGATTGACAATTCAAATTTCGATATTCCAACAGTCACCATACGGTCTTGAAATATACAAAAAATATCTGAAATTTGTTTTGAAATCCTTTTGCGCAGTTATACATGTTATAGTCAAGTTCCAAAACGTGTTCATTTCAAACTAAATCAGGGTATGACATCCATTGAAACTATTGGAATAAAGTGTTGAAACCGTTAGTATTAGTAACAAAGGATGACCATCAGTGGTCTTCGTTACATTTTGTATATGTACAATGACAAAATATTATTAGATGTTAGGACACTGTCATTTTGGCATAATTTTTGTTCAACGATCAGACAAATCGTTTATAAGCCTGATATCTGAGATTTTTATATCCATATTCAATCGAAATACATTAAAAAATCCATTAAGAACAATGCAGAGCATTTTTATGTTTTACTGAAAAGGTATATTACCTACGTCAGGATCCCAAATACTCTTATAGTTTATTGAAATGTATAACAACCCATGAATAAGAAAGTTTTATAGACCTGGAGATATAAAGGTAAGTCTAACTATTTGAGTTAGGGAAGGTATTCTTTGGCTCAATTGGTTAGAGCACTGCCTTTAGATCCCGAGATTGAGGTTCGGATCCCGCTGGTACCATCCATGGATTTTCACAATAATGGCGCTGCGAGCATCTAGTACTGGTACACACGAATGTATGTAGAATATTGCCTGGCAGTTACTGAGTTAAAATAATGGTCATGAGGTTTAACCAGGCTACTGGATGACAAGTGTCATGTCATTGGTGGTATGCAGGGAATGGCCAGAGGGTTTCCGAGTGGAAGATTCGGGGTTGTACAGTAGTGGACCTGTGACCTGCTCGGATGGATGGTATATCAAAATTAAGATTATTTAACAGATAATCATTTTGTAAAAATATTCTCCATTATTTTTACCTGGAAAGACATAACTTTTAAATCGTTACAAAAAAAATTGATATTGAAATTTCCAGCAACAATAAGCTAACCAGAATGCTCTTAAAGTTAGTTGTTGGAAATTAATAGACTTACGGAAATTAAACCGTGCAAATAAAAATGTGGAGCACCCTCAAAATTGGAGTATGGAAAGAGCTTTAGATTTTGTGATACATGATTTTACAATTATATACAAAAAAAAGAGATGTGGTATGCTTGCCAATGGGTAAACTATCCAAACTAAGAACCAATGACAACCACTAACTACAGGCTCCTGATTTGGGATAGGCACATATAGAATGTGGAGGGTTAAACTAGATTGCTGGCGCCAAACCCTCCCTAACCTGGGATAGTGGTGTAACAGTACAACAGAAGAACAGATTATAAAATCAGTTGAAAAGAGCTTAACTCACCAGATCGGTACAAAGCAGAAAACATCTAAACGAAAACACCAACCGGACGTGGCAGCGTATCTATACATTCCACAACAAAAAGACACTAAGTACAGATCTGAGAGTACTCGCAGTTTCTGACAGCTAGTTCAAAGGCAAGGACAATTAATAAAAAATATGTATCTAAGACTAGAATATCAACCAGTACACATCCAACACCCAATGGATTTGGTATAAAGACGACATTAACAACTGACAGAGAAAACATGACCTTGTGCAATGATAAAATATAGGTATTGACGGATAATGGTACTGTAAATGTGTATAAGAATAATATTTAGTATGGTTTTAACTTACTGATAACAAAATCAATATTTATAGCAATAAAAGCAATATTCATAGATCCAACCACAGTTTTGTAACTTTATATGTAAGTAAAATGTCAAGTTTCAGGGTTAGAACATTTACCTGATAGATGGTATAATAATTTGGTGATGTTTTGGGGTAAGTTAAGAGTCAATTACCAATCCGCTAGAGTGTGATGCCTAATTACTTGATAGATCTTATCAAGATACTTTATAAGATTACTATTACGGGTGTCGCATGTTGAACAGGGTCTGCTTACCATTTCGGAGCACCTGAGATCACCATCGGTTTTGGTGTGGTTCGTGTTGCCCGGTCCTTAGTTTTCTATGTTGTGTTTTGTGTACTGTTGTTTGTCATTTCGTAGTTTTTCGTTTTTCGCCATGGCATTGTCAGTTTGTGTTCGACTCATGGTGTGAATATTCCTTTGCTATTTTCGGCTCTCTTTTCGTGATTCCGTCGAAAATGCAAACCCGTTGGTGAATCCTTTTGTTTTTGTTTTGAGTATTTATTGTATGAATCTGTCAAAAAAAAATAACGTTTGATATTCGATAAAACAACATTGCATTGATGCTTTACGTAAATTATCTATCCTGTTTGCAAAAAGTGTCAAAATGTTTACGGTTTGGTCATATTACATTGTTTGCAGCCTTTGTTAAATTCATTCACAACTGTTTAGATTTCAACAAAGGATGCAACTCCTATGGAAAATTTGACTTTGGCTATTTTTAATGTCCTTTTTGGTAATGTAGCTCTTAACGTTTCAGCGTTTTGTGCATCCGTGGCCTTTCATTGTTAAGTTTCAGCGTTCCTGGTTAAGGTAAATCAAGAAAAGCGCCTTGACGAAAATTATAAAGTATTTCAGACTTTGCCGTCTTGTTTGTTGTGGTTGACAGATCAGTCTAAATATGACTTAATTAAAAAAAAAAAAAAAAAAACTAAATGAAACATAGTAAAACGTAACGAATTTTCTGCAACTTAAACACTTTTCTCGATATGTCTACATATGAGAAAAGGAACTGAATATGGATTAGATGGTAAATGAAAACTCCAAAACGTGCTCATTTGAAACTTAAATAGTTCGTCTTAGTAACAAAGTGTGGTCACCAGTGGTTTTCAAGTCATGTTACACGTACCGTGATAAAATACCATAAGGTCAGAACACAACGTCATTTTGACATATTTACCCTACACATTATCATCTGCTTCAGTTGTTATATCACAACTCTGTGATGGTAAAATGGTAAAGCGATAAGCTACTGATGCTTTCGAAGGTGAGATTACCTTAACAAGCAGGAAAATCGTTTGTATCTATAATAAATCATTATTGATTCCGTAAAATTCATACAGAACATTTTAATGTTATAATAAACAAGTATGTAACTCCGTCAGGATCACAAATACCATTTAACATTCTATAAAAGGTATGATAACCCATAAATAAATAAGAAACCGTAACAGAAAAAAAATCAAAGAAATATGAATACTTGCAACATAACTGCATAACTTTCTAAAACTGAGGCGTTTATGCATTCTTTCAAGTAAATATTCAACTTCAAATAAAAAAATATGTTTACAAATGATTCATCACACGTGAAAATCAAAATGACCTCAATCATCTTTTAAAACAAAACAATTACAAATTTTTATGTTTTGTTTAGGCAACATACTGAGGATTGGAGATATTTTGGAGGCAATTTCTCAACTTCAGTCGCAGTCTGATTTTTTTAAATCCACTTATCAGACGAACATCGCCTCCAAAAGTTGACATTCCAAACACTGCTCCCTCGGTTTTCCTTTCAGTCAGGCACTGCGAATCAAGAGACTTGGACAAACTATTTTATTATGTTCGGTTATTATGATTGTAACGTTTCCGCTCACCATGACATGATTTAACTGTTAAATTATCGAACATCTTGAGCTCTGAATAAACATCGTTGGATTGTTTTATAAATCTAAGGGGTAAATTTATGTTTTAAAATTTCAAATGTTTTAAATAAAATAATTTTTATTTTATAAATGAGTTAATTAAAACCCTATGCAGATCTTTTTGTACTATATACTTGGCGTCTTTTATCTGTCGGTAATCAGGAAATAGATTCTTAAAGACCAGGGCCCGTTTGCATAAAACATCTTAACTTAAGTGTTCCTTAAACTTAGATTTCACTAAGAATTCCCTTAGTTAAGTAAAATTCTTAAGTCGTATGCATAAAATTACTTAAGTCTTCACTTAACTAAGGAATACTTAAATCGGAACCTTTCTCTAATTACCGTATGATATATATTAGCTAATCGCATGTACTCATCCGTGTAATAGTTTGTTATGATTATTTACATTGATTGATCAATTCATACTTTTATTAAGAGCTGGGGTTAAATTGATGTTGGTATGTAAAACAACTCAATAATATGTAACAAAGTAAAATGTCGATACAGATGACAAATTGGCGCATAAGAGAAAAGGTTGACGTTTTGATGGGTGAGCATGGGAAGAAAAAAATATTTGTATTCCAAAACTTCCCCATACTTAATCTTTAATTCATCTTTCATGGGTGTTGCTGGATGGAGGCCTGTTTATTGTCTGGAGACAACAATATATTTTAACTCTAACAATACATGATAAAGGTTTCAATGGCGTAGCCCAGTGTAGCATTGTAAGCATATGCTTACAAATAGTTTTGTAAACAATTTTTTTTCAATAAGAATTTTACTGTAATCGTTCAGCTTCTGGTGGGCTGCCGTCCCCTGCTTACAATTTCTTTTGGGGTTTTAAAATCTATTTCGATTTGAAATACACTTTTTTATCACTTCCCTTTTAGAACAATAAAAATGGGTAGGATCAAATTTCAATGAATTCATATAAGAACAACGGCATTTTTCCAAAGTCCTACAATCTTTACTAAAACACCCATTATTAGATTCATATGTTTACTGTAAAGGTATTATATATCAACATCTTAGCGTATTTCATTAATATTTCACTGGAAAGTTATCAATGTCTAAAGATGACTCAAATTTGCATGCATTCTTGCTAGATTTTAGACAAATTTGAGCAATAATCCAAAATGATGAGAAGGACAATTCTATTGGAAGTGATTACTAAGTTTCTTTCGGATACAATAATTTATTTAGGTTAAAGTCTTCTCTACGCAAAATTTGAGATTTGCAACATTTTCGTTAACACAGCAATATATCGCTGAATATATAAGAAAATATGAAAATAATTTAATACGATTTAGGTATCACAAATACGTTATGTAAACTTCGAATTCCACGGGTAGGTCATAAAACTTTCCAATTTCGTCCCAGTAAGTGAAACAAAATTAGGAAACTTGCCCTACATCTTTACAATAAAACTAAATAATTGAAAATTCAACCGATGCCCATCCCCAATCTCCACCACCAACACACACAGAAAACAGGATTTTGCATGCCTAAAGATCCTCATCTCTTCCTTCCTTCATACTGTTTTTACTAACGATTACAACTGATACCACGCGGTGTATTTTAACAATATAACGTTCAAAGTTATTTGTATAAACATACACGTACAGAGTAATCAAAAGAAAATAATAGCATGAATTCCATGCGTGTAAAACTGTGTACTTTTCGGTATACACAACAACGAGATTGATAAATAAGGGTAGAATGAAGTTATACAGCTACCCTCTGTTATCTCTTGATTTGTTGATTATACGTGATTTTAAGAAAATTACAATGATCGTTAATATTTAGCAATAAAAACGAAATATTACTGATATAATTATTAATCAATCAAATGGAAGCTAACCTATTAATGTTCTGCAAAAACGCATACTTTCGACTGATTTTAACTATTTTGAAAATTTAAGGTAGATCTATAGGTACCTTAGACTTAAGTATAATCTTAGGCGTTTTCTAAGTATAAGAGGTTTTATGCATACCACTTAAGTTGTGTGGGCGTGACTTCAACCAACTAAAATTTTACTAAAGAAATACTTAGCTTAGGATGTGTTATGCAGACCACTGAGGTAAAAAGGACAGAGTTTCCTTAATTTAAGTTTTTACTAAGGAAAATCTTAACTTACATAGCTTTATGACTACGGGCCCAGACCATAAGAAAACAGCGAGTAAATATTTTTAAACATTGTAATTATATACAATTTCCTATCAAACAGACCCAGATGCATAACTTACAGGTTCTTCAGTATATTCATGTAAATGTTCATTTAGGTTTTATTTCTGTGTTTTGCCTACGCTACGGACATGCTAGTTGGAAATACATACAATACTCTCTGTCCAGTCCAATTGATTTATAATTCTTTTTGTTTTGTTTTAAATGAATTAAAAAAAACAATGCATGTAAACTTCAATAAAAAATCGTAGTTAAACTGTTACAGTCTAAATGTAACAGCACCAGGATCAAATAATGTAGGTTTAGCTCAGGAGCTCATTGGAAACTTAATAGCTCGTCATAATAACAAAGTGTGATCACCAGTGGTTTTGATGTCATGTTACATGTACAGTGACAAAATATCATAAGATTAGAGGACAACGTCATTTTACATATTTACCCTACACATTATCATCTGCTTCAGCTCTTATATCACAACTTTGTAATGTTAAAATGGTAAAGCGATAAGCTACCGATGCTTTCGAACTTGTTGAGATAACCTCATTAATGGTTCAAAAGCAGCAAAATCGTTTGTATCTATTATAATTTAGTGAAAATTTATACAGATCAATACAGAACATTTTAATTTTTACTGAACAAGTATGTCAACTCCGAAGTCGGATTCGAGAGTTAAGTTATGACTTATTTTAGACCAAGCTGTGTTTAGTGTAGCCCTTATTTTGATGGGATAGATTAAACATGTTCAACAAACTCGATTCCTTCCGTGTGAAGACATAATCTCTACAGCGGAACGTGACAAGTCTTTTTACCTTTCTTGAAAAGTTGCATCGTAGGAATGGCGGAAGTTTGCAAGAAGCACTGGTATCCATAGGAATGCCGACTGTCCACCAAACGTTGCAAAGCTGTTGCTTTTAAAATCCAAACATTATGATAACGATAATTGTTTTTTTATCAGAGTCTCTTCCTAAAATATGATATTTTTGTTTATCATGTATATATTGTGCATCATTTTGTATGAGTCAAAGCTGAACTGATTTGACTTTAAGTGTAGAATTAGAGATATTTTTATAAGTGGTTGATTAATTGGTTTCTCAGATTTTATTCGCATAAATACTTACATTCTCTAGCTGATTCTGAAATAAGTTCATAAAGTTTAAAGTTGTTCTAAGATATTGTGGATCCGCCTAACCCCTCTACCTACCCCACCCTAAAACAATTACGACGATCCGTTGATTTTATGATTTTATAAAAATTCATTTCCGCACTTTTAGTCTCGGCTGCATCTGATGATAAAGAAAAAATTGTCTGACACAAAGAAATCGGAATCATACTTCTTTCATTTTTCTTTTCCTTGAACTTCAAGACTAAACCTTATTTTGCACTGGTTGGGTGGTAAATATTTCAAAGAAATGTTACACGTCATGAATCTATTTCACATGAGAATAATTCATTGGATCATTTATTTGCGTTTGTTTTAAGGCCTTTTTTTAAGGTCATATAGCTCTTCAACTGTTTCGGTTCTTAGACATAATTGGCTCTCATATATTTGACTTTTAGCGTTTCTGATGAAGTGCAAATCCAGAAAATCGATTCGGACGCATTAATTGTATTAACTGGTTTTTTTTTTAAATTTATTTTTATTATTTAATTGTAATTATCCAAATACCTGCTACATGTAATAATTTGATTAATTGGTTACCTGTTAATAAATTATTGATATCTTACGATAAGACAAATTGCTATATTGTATACATAGTAAATTGTCAAATTTCGGGTAGTGAAAGGTTTCTGTATCTTATCGTTTCCTCATCTTTTGAAGATAATAAAATGATATTTAGTCGATTGATTACCTTTTGTACGTTCTATGTTTCTACATGGTACAAACTAAATTTAATCTAATGGTTTCATACTTGTTTTCAGAGTTTCACAAATTTGAGCGTTGTATTAATCCTTATATTTGTGTTCTTCAATATTCAACAGAAAAACTCATTAATATAAAGATAAAAGGATGTTGTATGATTGCCAATGAGAAAACTCTCCACAAGAGACCAAATGTATAAATGTATGACCCAACATAGTTATATGTCATGCAATGAAGTATATCGTTAAAAATTAATAATAGACAGTCAATGTTACAGTGTTTAAAGAAAGATAATCTTAAGGGCTAATGCAAATTGAGTTTTGCTGGTAGCAGTTACCTACTCTTTGATAAGCACGATTTGTTGTCTATTTAACATTAAATCCCCTAAAATATAGAAAGAAACTAATCATAAACTCCAGGTAATCGAAAATATATGTTTAAAGTTAAAACTTTAAGGATAAAAGATTGAATTGAATAAATGAACAAAACACTTTATAAATTTCGTGCGTCCAAAGTGCTCTTTTAGATTTACATTCTTCAGGAACGCACAAACATTAACTTTAGGAAGTCAGGAGGTAAAATTATTTAGACACCTTAGAGCCATATGAAAAAGGGCATAAAATATCCAAATTCACCTTAGGTCAGTTTTACTTGAAGGAGTTGGAACCTTTTCTCTTAATAATTTATTAATTTATCAACGGAAATTAAAAAAAAAATGTATTTTTTTATTAATTAATCTTTTCAATACCAAAGCACTGACTAAGCTTCACAATCCTAATATTCCACAGAGTTGATCTGAATTAAATAGATAAACACCTCCTCACTATGTTATATATGAATTTCTGAACTTTATTTGTTCTTACATGAGCAACACGACGGGTGCCCCAGTGGATCAGGATTTACTTACAATTTCGGAGCACCTGAGATCACCCCAGATTTGTTTATGACTAGTTTCTTCCTACATTTGGGTATTTTGTTAGGGATGGAATGTTAAATAGACAAATCAGGCTTATCAAAGAGTAGATAACTGCTACCAGCAAAACTTAAAACTCATTTTCTTAACTTCAATCTATTCTTTTCTTTAAACTTACGTGATACAGATTATAAAGTCAGCGACTAAGGAGACGGTAATACGAGTTTCAATATCCCTTTGGTATATTTCGCCTCTCTTTTAATAGCAATCAATCAGTAAAGCTCACAATACGTTAAAATGTAGACTTATTATTTAACTTCAATCTTTACAAATAAGACAACTATCCAACACTGACCAAGTAGAATGGATGCAAGCGACTATAGGTCATCCTGCGTCTTTCAACAGTTATTGTATAGTAATCTATAATAGGCCCCGACATGCAAATACATGAAACGATTGAAACGAGAAAACCAAGGACTGATTTTGTAAAAAAAAAAAGTTGAAAGCTGTGTTAAAGAGAGGCGAAAGATACGAAAGGGACATTCAAACTTATAAGTCGAAAATAAACTAACAACGCCATGTAATAAAAGAAAAGAACCAAAAGACAAACAACATTATACAAAACACAACATAGACTGAACAACACGAACCCACCAAAATATGGGGTGATCTCAGGTGCTCCGAAATGGAAAGTAGATCCTGCTCCACTGGGACACCCGTCGTGTTGCTCATGTAAGAAAAAAATCCGGTAATACATCTCATTCGGAAGGTCACATACGGGGAAAAGAGGACAGGATTATGGTAACGACCATTGGAACCATTTCCGTCAACATCTGTGAAATTGGAATCGTAAAACAATTTGTAAGTAAACATTAACTTTCGAAAAATGAGACGACAATAACAATTCACTTCAATTGATAGGAATGTGAAGTGGAATGTTCTTATAGAATCCGGGAGGGTGGTAGCATTAAAACCAATTGAAAACTATAATACAGACGGTAATGCCTACTTATCTGTAAAACAAAACATGAAATTACATGTATTGAAATCCATTAAATGTATGCAACATAGCGTTTGAATAAAATGACGAACAAATCAGCCAAAATTTTTTCTAATGTTCGATGTTCTAACATTTCGATGAAAAAGTTATTCTTAAAGTTCATTGATTCAACACTGTAGAATGGTCTTTAAATATTGACTTTATCGGTTCAAACATTGATTTCGTTATCAATAATTTAACATTTTAAAACATATTCTGTTTTACAGTGATTACAATTGATGGTGCTACATTCTGAAGATACTTATATGTTAGCATTGCACAAGGTCATGCTTTTCTCAGACTATTTATGCCGTCTAAACCCCTTTGTTGGATGTGTACTGATATTTTAGTCTGGAAAAAAAACAATTATCAGTTGTACATGTTGAAATTGGCTCTGAATTGGTTTTCAGTAACTGTGAGTACTCGTAACTCGGTGTTTTTATGTCTTTATCTTTTCTCTGTTTGTTAGTTGAAAATAAAAAAAAAAAAAAAAAAAAACATATGGCTCAAATAGGCACAAATTGTTATTTTATATTAAATTTGGCACATAATATATATAGTACATATAGTTCAACTTATTCTGAACAAGGGTGATACATTTGCAGATTCTAAAACTTAACCTATTTATTATGGTTATTATATTTATCCTTGTGAGACAGTTAAATTCAATATAGTAAAATGCTGGGCTTTCTGAACAATTTAAAACGGAAAAGAATATAACCGTCAAGAGTCGATAAATATCAAAATCGATGAGTTAAAGTTTTAGATTTTTTTTTATTCAATTTTAAATAAAACTACAGTCTAATAAACTTACTAGATTTGGCGACAATTTAATGCGTTTTAACAAAATATTCAATTGGTCAGAACCAGAATTGAAATGCGGAATATAACAATACCTATCATAAATAGATCTAAATGTAATAAATTCACATTTCGATAAAAGGATATTTGCGATATACGTCATTAAGACGGCAACCTATCAACCAAAATAACCATAATATATCTAGGAGCATCATACAGTCTTCACAAATATACAAGTGTCCCGTACGAGCTCTAAATAATTTTAACAGAAAAAAAAATTAACACAATTAATTCCTGAAGTCTCTAGAGAATGAGAAACCCACGATTCCAACTCTGAGTACGGGGTCTCAGTTTGGGAGATCGTTTGTCCATTCTTTTCTATTTGTTAGGTCTTTCCACTTTCCGTGGAAAGACCTATTGGTTTTCTTCTGATTATTATTATTTTTTTTTCTTCCGCCTAATTTTTTTCCTTCGCTGTTTTTTTATTTCTCAAGATGTCGCTTAGATATTTGGAATATGATATCGAACAGTTCATACGCTTTTGAAACTGACACCGCTTAACTATTTACTATACCATATAGGAGTTATCTCCCCGAACACTGTTTTTCTTGTTATCTATAAGGCTTTGCAACCGTATAAGTAACCGACAAATTTATTTTTCCAAATTGCTCGTTATATCCTCAGGATGTTCTGTTTTATTTTGACCGAAGCCGTATAGAGATTCCATATGAGAGTTATTTCCCTTTGTATTTGATATAAGTGAAATGTATTTTAACTGGAAAACCATAAGTGATAGAGGCCTAGGGTCTTTTGATTTGAGGTCCTTGGTCCAAAAAAATGTAAATGAGGTCAAGGTCAGAGGTCAAGGTCATGTTCAAAATTTTGATTTTGGCTTGTTATCTCTTATTTTCAGAAATCATATAAGATATCGACAAAATATTTTCACACAATTGTTAGTTGCGACATGTCGTAACACATAAATTTTAGTCGTAAGGGTACGTAGACATTTGATGCAAGTTTTCCCCTTTATATCTAATATTAGTCTTATGGTAATATAACTCATTTAACAATTTAAAGTAGAGGCCTAGAGTCTTTTGATTTGAGGTCCTTGGTTGATGACCTTAAAATTGAGCTCAAGGTCATTGGTAAATTTTAACGTTCTAGATTTTGACCTTTGCTTTTACCTCATATGTATACATGATAAAGCCATGGGACTTTTTGCATTAGGTTGCAAGCAATGTGACCTTGAAAAGCCAACCTGAAATGACCTTTTGTAAACCGGAAGTAGCTATTTTGTACTAAATTAATGTAAAAGTATATAGAACCATATATTTTGGAATCAGTGTCAAGTAAGCTATCAAACAATACCGGAAGTAACATCTTTTAAACCGGAAGTAAAAATTATATCCCTTATTTATATCTTTTGTATAGAAACCATATATTTTGGAATCAGCGCAGAATAAGCTGTCATTTGAAGCTGAAATTAACATTTAAAACCAAATTTTAATATTTTCATATCAAAATAGATCATTACTTGTGGAAAGACCTTCAATTGTTCTCTGAACAATTGGTTTTAATTTTCATTTACATTTGTTTTTAGAGTGTTTTTGTCATTAAGATGGCTTTTAATACTGGCTTGGTTATGCGGACCTTTTAAAATCAGTCCAAGTTATGAGGAACAAGTTGAGTGTTCACAAATATTTCAAACCCCGACACATTCTTCATGTGTATGTCTGTAACCAGGAACATGTAGGCAAATGGTTATGAATGGACTGCTGCGACCCTTCAGCCCCTAATTACCGAGATACCTTGTACGTCATTCGAAAGCTTATTGGTAGAGTTGGAGAAATAATAAAATCACTTACAAATTAAATAGGAGATACAGTTCATATGGTGACACAAGAAAATGCAGCAAATCTTTCACTGATGGAAGACTGATTTCAAAATCTAATCGAACATTTGAAAATTTATTTGGAAAATGAATATTTATTTCTTTATCAAATTTAAAAGAACAAGTCTTTAAAAATTTAATAAAATAAAACGTTTGACTTGATCATATTCAATCTGAAGACCAGACAATATGTGTTCAAGAAGCTGAAATCATAAAAACACATGCAGTGCAAGGGCCTACACTGACACAAAATTTAACATGTATACCTTCAAATTCTAGAACAAGCAGCTATCAAAATAATAATCAAAGTACTGGGGTATGCAATCTCATCCAAGTAATTATGCTGCTTTTATACCAAAATACAAAGTTAATATGAAACCTCAGCCCTATGATGGTACTGACGTAATAGCACAATATGTCTGTCAATTCCAAATTTTAGCTGTAGTAAATGGTTGAGACTATACTACAATGTCACTCTGTCTTGCAGTTTGAAAGGTGGCGCTAGAGCTATTTTAGATGAATGATTTATCTGTTTTACTACAAAATTTTACAAATGTTTATTCGCAAATTCCTATGCGAGTAAATCGTGATGTGCCTAGAATTAAGCTTCTTGTTAGAAATTTCGGTAACCTATTTATTATATATACTTAGAAATAAGTTCGAATATATCAAGTGCCTGATAATTTAAAGACAGACGTGATGAGTTATATTTGTATTTCTCTAACATATTAATTGTGAACTTAGATTTATTAATGAATCGTTGAACATGATAACATGGTTATTTAAACTCACTCACAACACCTTCTAATTAAGAAAAGGCTTTAATTTTGAAAAGACATTTAACACAATAGTTTAAGTTATAGATACAATGGATAAGCGTTGATTCATGAAAACAATTTCTTTTCAAGAATCAATGCTTATTCATTGTATCTATACTACATTATATTGAGCATCCATTTGTAGCAATGAAATCATATCAAAAGATGTAGTTGAAATTTCTTCTAAAATCAGTCACAGTATAATGCTACATGTACATGTATGCATAAGAATAAAATCTCATTTTTTAACTATGTTGTAAACAAATTAAAGTTAAAATCTCTTTCCACATACATTTGATAAAACATTATACAATCTTTCAAAATCAATTACATAGCTTAAAAATAAAAAAAAAAAATAAATTAAATTTGCTTTTGAGATAAAAGTCAGTCCTTCGAATTGAATATCTGTAAAAAAAAAATGAAAAATACTGGCAAAATTGGCTTCCGCTCACCTTTTTGTATACTGTAGAGCAGAGCAAAGCAAGATCCACACTGCTTATGGAAAGTAAAATACAATTATACAATGACAGTCAAGAAAGAAAAAATTTCAATTGAACAGCCAAAATAAGAGTTTGAGAGAGGAAATGTATATGATTTATAGACAATATCATTTCAATCAGTCATACTTCCATATATCAGCCCAGACTGATAGCAAAGGGTATGTGTTGTGATCTGTTTATCATGAAATGTTCTAATTGTTTTGATGAGTTGC